>PVKS010005490.1:19637-84815 GCA_004027875.1 Aplodontia rufa | reverse complement strand
AAAAATTCTTTTTATAGCACCAGGATGATATAATTAGAGCAATGGATTATAAGTTGTGTCATTTTTAGGAATGAGCTAAGCCTTGAAGGAAATACTAACCTAAGCCAAATATATATGGCCCTTATGGAGATTAGTTCATTGACTAAAATTAAAGAACTTAATCAGATGATCTATTTCTGTCCAGTTAGAAAAAATTATATGATTGTGATAGTATAAACATGTTTGCCCATATTCCTTCTATCTTTTCTCCTTGTATCACTCTTCATTGTTAACAGTTTGGCATCTTTGGGAAACTAAGCTTATAATTTCTGTTGTTGTCAGTACTCTAGTGACTGCATCTGACTGGGAGAACAGTCTTCTCTGAGAATTACAACTGGGCTGGTCACAGCTGAAGCAGAAGGTATAATGAGATAAAATAGTGCATGAGAGGATGGAGAAAACAGCATCAACTTGAGAACTGTAAATACTAGCTCTTTGTTCAAAGTTGTATGACCTTGGGGAAGTCCCTTCATGAACTTATTATGTGTCAGTTTGCTTAAGCAGAAAATAATGGATTATAATCAGATAATTATTTCCTCTGAAAATCACAGAAAAAAAATACAGGTAGGAGTTGGGTAGTGTGAATGGAAACAGTTTTATCTTTTAAAAATTATTTATAATAAAATGCATAAAAACCAAGTACTTAAAATCAATTCTACGTTCACATTCAGGTGCTTAAAATAATTTAGTCGACAGAAAAATTACAAACATAAAAAATTTAAATTTACAGAAAATAACCTCAATAATATTAATACAAGGATGAATAAGTAGACAAAATAGCAGAAATGTATAATAAAAAGTATGCACCATGTTTTAAATTGTGAGCTTATGATAAATACTGGATAGCAAAAGCAAACTAGTAAATTTCTACAATTAACTTTTCTTCCTCTTAAATACCAAAATTCTTCAATACTTCTGTAGTAGAGCTAGCTACAAATAAGAATGTTGATTCTATGCACAAACATACTAAATTATAACATAACACAATGAAAATGGTCATGCTCTTAAAAAGTGATTATCATTTTACAACTACAAATACATTAAAATTTTTGATGAATGCATTTAATGTTTTATGATAATGGTAAATTTCATGTTATATTTCATTATAGTCAAAAAGTTTTAAATCATCATGAGTTTTTCCCACCAGAAAGGCCCTAATAGACCATTATAGCCCTAAGTAATAGTAATAAAGAAAATTAAAGAACTTTCAGTAGTTACTGTAAATAAGATCAAAGTTTAACTCTAACCAAAATACTTAACTTTAGAAAACAATCATCTTAAGTCTAAGACTACTTCAGATACACATGGTCTCCAAATAAATCAAATAATGGGAACAAATTAAAAAGTACTGTTAACATTCAATATAGGCTATCTATCTTATAGAATCAGTTCATATTCATTGAATGAGAAAAATATATTTGATCAGGGTTATCATCTGTTTCTTCTCTTTTTTTTTTCCCTAGTAGTGGGGATTGAACCCAGGGGCAATCTACCACTGAGCTACATTCCCCTTTTTATTTTTTATTCTGAGACAGGGTCTCATTAAGTTCCAAGGCTGTCAGCTGGTTTTTTTTGACACATTTTTTTTCCAAAACAGTTTCAGTACTCTTACAAGTAGTATGATGGAGGCTGTTACATTCTAAGATGAGTATCTACAGTTTTAGATGATTCACATCTAACATGGAATTTCAGAAGTTATCTTTTCTAAGCTTAGGCAATCTGAATTCTTCAATGAATCATTTTTTTAACTTTATTACTTTAAAGTCATATTATTATTATTATTTTTTTTTTTTTAAGAGAGAAGGACAGTGAGAGAGAGAGAAACAGAGAGAATCAATTTTTATTGAGTTTTTCACATGGCCTTCGTTGCTCTGACGCTTAGTTGTGTCCTTGGGTTTCTGGGGTTTGAACCCTTGTACTTGCGCATGCCGGGCAAGCGCAGTAACCGCTGAGTCACCGCTCCAGCCCCAAGTCATATTATCTTAAGATGGATGATATATCTTAAAAATGTGCTTTATTTTCTTTCTAAGATAGATATTCTTAACATTGTTTCAATAGAATAGCTTCACAAAACTTAAATGACTAAAAACATGTGCAAAATTGTATGCATGTGACCTCCTCAATCTCCTATCTACAGATAGGACCTATATAGCTTTAATCAGATTCTCAAAGATATCTACAATTCTCAAAAAGGCAATAATCACTGTTCTGGAAGAAACATTGAATATGTTTGTTATATGGTGTAACTAACTTTGTTGTGTTCTTTTTGTGTATGCTTTGGCTAGTAATGTCTATATAATTATTGCTTAGAGTATTAAACTATTATTTATTAACTATTATTCAATAAGTGGTATTATACTTGTGAATACAGAATTTTATTTAAGCTCCTAATCCTTAAATATATTTACAAATGTGAAATATTAAATAAAATTACATTTAATATTAAATAATATAAAATAATTTTAATAGAAATACTGATGTGAAATCAACATTAAATAATTTGTCCAAAGTCATCCAATCAGTGTAAGAATTGACCTTCAAGTCTACTACCATATATCAGAATTATCAAAAATCCAAAGTCCATTGTCTTTTTAATATTTTCTAATATTTTAAAGTATTTTATAAACTGTTATACTATTGTAAAATATTACTAATGGCTGGTAGGTTATTAACAAGATATTTTCCAGATTTCTATAATAACTGAGGACTAGACTGATTTCTTGGCTGATGATCCTCATTAAATCTCTCCACTAAAAACTATTCTGTCTCTATTTGTCTTTGTCTTTCTTAAGACACAGGTATCTGTTTCTTCCTGCTCCTTTCATTACTCTAAACTCATCAGTCAATAGTCTTCAGTGACTATTCTTGTTAGTCTCCTCTCTGCAGTCATGTCTAAGTTTGAATGCTAAAATCATTTGCTTCTGCTTTTTTGTCTACTAGTAGTGATTATAAAGCATTTATACTTACTGTGAGCTAGAGAATCCATTCTTCTACTCATGATGGACTGGCTAATACTTTTAAATTATAAAAAATTAATATATTTGGATATTAAAGACCTCTAGCATTTGTTACTGAATATTTTAGTCATTTCTAGTTTTAGTCTGTTTTCTTCTAGAAATCTGAAGATTTTTAAAGGCTAAAGTCTAGTTAATATAGAGTACAGAATTTCAGAAGAGTATAATCAAAGTGAAACTTTATGATGCTTCTCCTTTTAGAAAAACATTGAAAAATAGTAGGTACTTGGGGGCTGGAGAGGTGGCTGAGTGGTAGAGCACTTGCCTGGCATGTGTAAGGATTTGGGTTCAATCCCCAGCACCACATGAATATCTAAGTGGAGGTAAACCAAAATAAACCAGATGAAAAAACAAAATTAAGTCTCTCTTTTTCTTTAAAAAAATATATTAAATATATATGTGTATATACTATATTTAGTTTAGGTACTTGGATCAAAGTTAGTTGTTCAGTGGCAGTTTCTAGTAGGTACTTATCCCATATTTAATTTCTCATTTCTTATTAAGAGAACTCCATTTTGTTCTGGGTAATAATGTGTTCAGAGAAAAATAAATTAAAAAGTCATCTTTCCAGATTTCCGTGTATATAGGGATAGCCATGTGACATGGATAGTGTATTAGGAAATTTCTTGAAAAATTTGCTCTCTCAGTGTAGAACCCTCCCCACCGTCACCCATTTCTTCCCTCTTCTCTGGTGTAGGTGTGAAATTGAAACTAGAGATGAAATAGTAACATTACAATCATTAAATGATACCTATAATGATGATACTGACCTACTGTTAAGGAAGCAAAACACAGCCCAAATTGGCGAGGACATTAAACTGAGATTACTTGTAGCATTTGTAGCAGAACAGTCATTAGCCATCAGTATCAATAACCTTTGCCATTCTAATGTGAAATATCCTCAGCTAGACATACAAATCACTGTTATGGTAACATAATTAATGCTAACCACACTTAAAAGTGTTTTTGCACAAAATATCTAGATTTAAAACAAACTTATATTGCCTACACGATGAATGTTCAAATAGTTTGAAGTACTTTATTCTAACTTTAGAGCTACCTCATAAAAGGATGCAAATGCTTAAGAACAACATTTAAAAATAACTCTAGTATTGAGTACAGAGAAGCCAAATCTAGTATTTAGGAAGCAGAAGGTATAAAATAACAATAAAATAAGTTAATTAAAGCTCAGAGAAATGGGGCAATAGTTGTTCAGTGAAAGATAATTTTACTCAACAAAGACGGTAAGTTTTAACAGCTCAGTTTTCACAAATTAAATCTGAACGTACAAACATATCTATACCTTTGGAATATGACCATTTTGATCTAAGAGTCCCATTTCATTTTCCACACGGTGAAGCCAATTGGTATTTTCATCAAATCGTTTCAATTCTTCCTCCTTCTTTTTCTCTAGGTAGCAGCGACGAGTTTTCAACATTGCAAGTCTATGATCTCGTTTACAAGTGGCCTGAAACACAATGTATTTAAAAAGTCCATCCAATTTTTATGATATCTGATGTACATATGAGCAAAGTAATTGGTGTAGTCTATTAAATAAGCCAAATTTTTTGTATTTAAAGCTATTTTCCCCTGTTCACACTACTATTTTCCCCTAGTTCACACTACTACTGCTTGCAGGAAAACAGGAAATTAGGAATGAGTCATTTTTATAAAATTACATGTGATAGTTTATGGTTATAAGAAATAAATAACCAGATAAAAGACTATAACTTTATGTGTGTGCTAAAATTCATTCCTTTGTGTATGCTGTATTTGTAAAATTTATACAAAGTCAGATAAATTCCATAATTTTGCTACTCTGAAGCAGATGAATATCATGCTGTTTTCTCAAATTTGAAAAATGTGAAGAAATGGTGTTCTATTGGTCTAGTTTTGCCTGTAAAGCCTTAAGTTGGCTGTTACAAATAATAGAAAAGAGAACTTATATCAGTATTTATCAGTATCTGATCTTGGGTGACAACTAATTTTGGTATTTTGTGCGGACATGAATTGAGATGAAAATCAGTCTTTTGGTTTCTGACCCTAAGAGTCTTATACACTATCATGGCGACTGTGAGTCAGAAGAGTTTGATCTCTCTGGGCTATTTACTGACAGATATTGAATTCAATAATTATCAGATATGATGGGTACACCTGAAACAATAAATCCCCGTAGGTTAGAATAAGTACTTGCAGTGGTTTTAAAGCAATTAAAAACAAACAAAAAACACAGGAATTAGATTTGAACTGGTCAAAGACTTCACTCTTTTTGGGTAAGAAATTCCTCTTTCTCTTTTATAAATGATATATTATTCACATTTGGGGGCATATTAACAAGAAACAAAAAACATGATTACCTTCATCTGAATGGATGATGTGAACTTATAAAGGATTAGGGTCAGGCAAATATGATGACAGCCACAGACAAATCCTAGATATCCATATATATATTTTATTGGACCTTCCTTCAAGGGAAATAAGGTCACTTCAGGATAGAGTCCAATGATAATGGAAAACTGTTTGAAAGGGACTGTTCTTCTGATGAAGGTGACGCACTATTGTGATTTCTCTGGTTACATTATAATATCCCAATCACTCTTTCTCAAGTTAAGACATTAACAAAACAAAGCAAACTGCTTAAACAAACTAATGAACAAGCAAAAACTGGGTAGTTGAGAAGATGAAGATAAAACAAAACAAAAACTCAAACCATTAGGAAGAAAAGTAGGATAATGCTATAATGCAAACGTTTTCCAAGGGTGGTGGAGACTGACAAAGATCTCTCCAATCTTTATGTAAGGATCCCTGAGATTCTTTCAGAGGATTCATTACATCAAAACTATTTTCATTAAAACATGAGTTATTAGTCCTTTTAATTCTTATTTATGGTATAGTTTTCCAGAGACTATATGAAAAGCCCAGGCATAAAGAGATTTTCAAAAAATGTAAAATAATGCTGCTTTCCACATTACCTAGTTTTGTTTTAGGAAAATATAATTTATATGGCCATTTTTTTCACAAAATAGATATGTGTATTATCATGCAATGGGTTATTTTTAAATGAATTAATAATAAACATATTTTTGTAAATCTCAATTTTGATTTCTTGTTTTTGCAGTATGGGGCTTCATAGATGTGAGGCAAATGCTCCACAGCTGAGCTAACTAACTTTGCCAACCCTTCAGTTTTGATTTCTAATAGCAATATTGGTAGATGGGATCCATCTAAACAAAAGGTCTTTGAAATCCAATAATTTTTAAAAGTAGAATGGAATCATGAAACTTTAAGGTTAGAGACACTGCTAAAAAGAAAAGAGGGAGATGCCTTGACTTTTTTTGTTACTTAGCAGGTGTCAAAACTCAGGCAAATCCATCTCAGTGGTTCTTCAGTTTCATTTGAAAAATGAAGATGAACCTTTTGTACCTGCCTAAAGCAAGACAGCTAAATTAAATTATCTTTATTTTGCTCTCTTAGAAACCAAAGTAATTATCTATGGGTTTGAAGGCAGAAATATTCAATACTAGATAGATACTGCAAATCCAAAAGGTAGGTTTTTGACTTTTTACTTCTAATATCTATGAAATGTATACTCCTTGATGATTCTCTAGTGGGGTGTTTTCCATTGGAGGTTCTCCCATCGAATCATTGTTCTAAAGTATCATAAGTATTTGGGAATATTGTAAACTAAGCATATTAAACCTTGTCATTAAAAGGGATTTTTTTCCCATTAATGGCTTAAAAAAAGCTCTACATATTCAACACAATTTCCAGAATACCACAAAAGTCATGAGAACAAATAATTCCAAAATTTTAGATATTATTATTGCTTTGTGGAAAAGAACTCTAATATGGCAAACTGACATTTTTTCATTAAAACTAATTTAACAGATTATCTTTTTGTGACCATAAAACTACCCAGGAACTTCACTTTAATATTAATATCAGAGTCCACACTACAGAACTATTTATAGCTGAATCAATGTTATGAGATTCTTTGAGTACTTCTGAGAATAAACTTCTTTTGGAGAGGGTCCAAAACACATAAAATCCCTTGCCTTGGAAAGCAGTTTATTGAGACTACAGTTTGACTTCTGTATAAAAACAAAACAAAATAAAACAACTCAGCCTCTAGATGTCTTCCTATGTTTCTTAATAGCTTAACTACAACCAATAACTTAAAAGTTTTTATTTCCATTGCTTACCTAGTCCTATAAAAACAGATCTAAGAATTGGTAACATGTACTCCAGTAGAGGAAAAAAAAATTGGGAAAAAGTAGATTGAAATGACAAAAGAAATCATAAAAGGCAACTGGATTGAAAAAATGCTACTAAACAGAATAATAAATAGAGGACAAGAAAAATAAACTAAAACCAGTCAAATCTATTTCACTACTTTATATCTTGGATTCTTCTAGATACCTTCATTCAAAATGAAATGGACTGAAGACAGAGTAATATAACAATGATCCAAATTAGTGTGGGATTAAATAGACCAAGATTATTAACTGCACTAAGTAGTTTATTCAAATAACTTAAAAATGGCACTCTTTTTCTCCATACTGATAATGCTACTCAGTCTATCTCCAAAGAGTATCTTTTGGCTACACAAATCTATTCTAAATTCCTGAAAACCAATGTTCTCACAATGTGTTCTACTATCCTATCTTCCCAATCTCTTGTCAATAATTCCCAATATGGCAAATGTGCCGTATAATGTGCACCAACTCCAATCTATTCATAGTTGTTAGTCTGGCTACTTTCAAATTCAGAACGATTATGTATTTCTTAGTACAATCTGTGATGGATAAGGAAGTGGTACTGGCAAGACATGTTGAATGTAGTTATATACTTCTATATATGTTGCCCTACAATTATAATCTGCATATTATACAAAGTCTGTCCTTCATGTAACAACATCATATCCACAAATTCTACTTCTTTACGATTGATGTGATTCTCTCAGATCTATTTCCCAGCTCCTTAATTCTTTGTTCTGCTATATCTAACATGCAAAAAAGCATAGGGATAAAAGTAAGAGCACAGGCACTAGAATCAGCTTGCAAGAGTTTAAACAATAGCTCAGTTAACCTACAAGCTCATACAACCTTTGACAAAATGACTTAACTGTGCCATGACTTCCTCATGTAGTTTATGAGGATGATATTAAATATTTTTGAAAATTTCTTTTTTCTTCCTTATATTTGGGTGTTCATATTCTGTATTCTCTTTATCTCTGTTCTTTGATTTTGTTCATTTCGACAGTTTCTATCAGATTGCTCTAGTATTTGAAGCTTGGGGAGTTCAGTCATATTTGCTAAGTCAGATGACTCTTGCCTTTGGTGACCTGTTTTACTATATATTTTATACTTTTGGACTGTAAGTTCATTAGTGGCAATAGTTGAGGGTCTGTTTCTCTAAGCTAATTTTACATTGTTTGTGTAGTTTCCAAGAAGTTTCACTCATTTTATACCATTTTTTAATATGAATTCGTCAATTTTAGGGGTTTCTAAACAAAATACATACGTTGTTAAAAATTCAAACCTCAATCACTGTGAAAAGCACACTATGATAGCCTTCAAATCAAACTTATTTTTTCCTTACCCCTTGTAATCCTGTGCTTGTTGGCAAGATTTCTTCTTCCCCTGCTGCCCAAGGTGTTAACCTCCTCTTTCCAGCATGAAGGATATGGATCTCTGAAGTTCCCAGCTTTATGTGGGAGCTCTCATTTCTAACTCACTGTCTCTCTTGGGTATCTTACCTAAGTAGGGGTATACATCAAAGGAAGGTGGTGGGAGTGGTCCATATGTGTGGAGGAGAAATAGCATTGCACTATTATATTTTAAAACAATAATAAAGCAAACGAAAAGGTGGTTTGCTTTTTAATAGGTTGATGTTATGGCACTCTACTGATATCAGTGATAAAATATTCGTTCAAAAAAACAAAAACAAAATACTTCTGAGATTTTGCTTTTTTGCTTTCCTTTTTGTTCTGAAACCCAAGAATTTAAATTTCTTTTTTGTGTACTCATGGGTTTAAAAATACTGTTAGCTATATTTTCTCCAGCTTTTCCAAGTATTTGTAGACAATGAGTGATTAAGTAACCTTGCTTACCAAATATTTAGAAGTTCCCATGTTTTTATAATGTGTAAAATTTAATTATATAAATTGTTAAATACCTTTTCTACTTTGTCTTCAGAACACATCATTTCTATTTGCTTATGGCATTGCTGTTGATAGAATGACTTAAGTTCATTTTCTTTAAGTAACATTTCTAACTTAAGATATTCTTGTCGGATTTCTTCCCGATTCTGGAACAAGCAGTTCAGAATTTCTTGAAATCTATCAAAAATAAAATGCATTACAGAATAACATTAATTTTTTTGATAAATCATGTTAAGTTCACTGAACGAAATGAACGAACAAAATAATCTGTAACACTTGCAGAATTATACTTAATGATAAAGAGCAAGTAGGTTAGAATGTTCATACTACAAAATGTTTAGACAAGGGTATTTACATTATTTCTGTTAGGTTTTTCTCTCTTTCTCTCCACCAAGGAAAATGATGTTATTGAAAAGTATAGGTAATTACAAGTCCTGCAGCATTAGTATTATACTGTATTTCGTCTATGCTTACATCTAAATGTAATTGGACTGCTTAACAAAAATAAAGTATTTTAAGTTTGGAGGAAAAAGATAACCTGGATCTGTACTATGCTAATTCTCAAGGTCCCATGAGCAACACAGCATTGTGTGTTGCTTTGGTGTTGGCTCACTATGAAGAAATAAGCAGGAGGAGGGATAATCATATGGTGCCTCCATGCCCCCTAGGGAAAGAGAGAGAGCCAGATTTTAGCTTCGGAATTTGTTATAGTGAAAAGCACACCATACGGTTAGGTACCCCCTACAGCCTGGCTAAGAGTCAACTGACACTGCCAGGGCCCAAAACGTCCAAGTTTATAATGTGGTGAATCCAGAAAAGCCACACAGTTTGCTTCTACCAAAGAGCAGAAGAATCAATAGATCTAAATCTATTTAGAGTCTATCCATCCAAAGAATCAAAATTGGGGAGCTTGATTGAGATCTCTAAAGCCTCAAAATTCAAACCTGATTAACTCATATAAGAACTCTTGGAGGAACTTGCAATCCTGTACCTTCCAGGGTCAGCAGAATACAGGCGACAACATTTTAATCTTATAAAAATATACTTTGCTTTTAAGTCATAATTCAGTTGCGATATAGTAGTGATATAAACAGTCAAATACTGACAAAAATCTCAAAGAAAAATTAACTGTGAAGGCTTTAAAATAAAATCAAGTATGTGCACTTAAAAATAATGTTCTTTGGCCAGAATTTTGGATGAATTTGTAAGTATCTGTGGTAAAAATACAGCCAATGTACGTCAGTAGTTCTTAATGAAACTCTACTGGGAAAGAATGTAAGCCACAATACATTGACTTTACTGCAGTTTTGTTAAACTGATAAATATTTCATAGGAAATACATATGACCATTGTGATTTCACTGTATTATATTACACCAATGCTAATGCCAGTAAATGCAATAAGTTATCTTTAGGTTATACCCAATAATAATTTCTTAGTTTTCTGTAATTTTTCACTCAAGGACAAAATTAAATAATTGTCAATTCTGTACTTTTGTGGAATTAGTATCAAAACAAAAAGAGTTCTAAGGACTGATTAATAATTATTTGCTAGTCATTTAAAACATTCTAGTTAACTGTAAAACAAAAATTTGCATAATGTTTCCAGGTGATACATAAAGTATTAAAGTAACATGATTTTTGTGGCTATGTCACAGTGAAGTTTTCCAGGTGTTCATTATAAAGAACAATTGTATTTTATTTAGCAATTTCCTTTAGAAAGAATATTAGCTTTCCAAACAGCTTTGATAGCAAATACTATATATTTTTCCCTTTATCTTTTTAAATTATATAAAATATTATTTAAGTTTTATAGAAAAAGACACTTTGAAAAGTCATGGCATTAAAACATCCCAAGGTAAAATATGACTGATATAATAGAAGATGTTTCATACATTTCTTCTGTAAACAAAAATTTGCATCAATGTTTCCAGGTGATAAATAAAGTATTAAAGTAACATGATTTTTGTAGCTATGTCACAGTGAAGTTTTCCAAGGTGTTCATTATAAAGAACAATTGTATTTTATTTAGCAATTTCCTTTAGAAAGAATATTAGCTTTCCAAACAGCTTTGATAGCAAATACTATATATTTTTCCCTTTATCTTTTGAAATTATATAAAATATTATTTAAGTTTTATAGAAAAAGACACTTTGAAAAGTCATGGCATTAAAATATCCCAAGGTAAAATATGACTGATATAATAGAAGATGTTTCATATATTTCTTTCAGGACATAGTTATTTGTGGGAAAACGACAAAGGCTACAGGATACATAATTTTTATAATCACCTTCTTGATAAGTAAATTATTTAACATGTTGCTAAATATAAAATCAAAGTTTTTATTGTTGATTAAATGGTTACAATATGAAATATCCAAATAAATGCTTTTTTCATAGCTCAGGCCATCTTCTTCCCGAATAGCTTTATTAGAATCCAGTTCAATGATTTAAAGATATCAATTCCATAAAAGTTTATGAATTCAAAAGATGTTAGTTGGTAAAGTAGACTTGCTTAGGTAGTGCTAAGAAATTCTATGGAAGCAATTACTCCAACTTTGAAAAGCTATCAACTTTTTTTTTAATATTAAAGAAACTTGCATTAACGCAGATATTATCCATTTGCATGACCACCACAGCTATGTTTGACTAACAAAATGAAACAATAACAACCAATAAAAATATGTCAGAGTAAAAAGCTTTCTTTGAAAGTTGGGTGCAGTGACAAAGGTCTATAATTCTAGCAAATCAGGAGGCCAAGGCAGGAAGATCACAAGTTCAAGGCCAGCTTTAGAAACTTGGTGAGACTCTGACTCAAAACAAAAAATAAAAAGTTCTGGGATGTGGCTCAGCGGTAGAGCACTATTGCATTCAATCCTTAGTACCAAAAAAGAAAAAAAAAAATTTCTTTTGATGATATTAAATGAATAACAAGGAATCACTTATGTTATTTTTTAAATGACACTAAAATTGGTGAGAAATAACAACAAATCAAAAGTGTAATGAAATATAATAGCAATTTTATCTTTAAATGGGTTGTTAAGAGGATTACCAGAAAATTTAAAGATAACCTCCAGTGTAAACAGAGGTCTTGCACTATAACAATAAATAGGTCTAGCTTACGCTATTTGAACAATGGAATCTTGTCACTAATAATAAACAAAAAACCCCACAAAGCCACATATAAAAATAAACTAAAAGTACTTTAGGAAGAAAAAAAAATAGTTCATGATATAGAACTTTTCCGCAAGCAATTATAAGAACTTTCTAAATTGACCCATTGGGACACTGGATCAAGAAATGTTAATCTTGAGTAATAATACTAAGATGACAATGGGCCAATGTGCAAAATAACCATTTGTCTATCAATTTCTATTGAGAGATATTTATTAAAATAATTAAAAACTTAATAAGTTGATTAACAGAGCTATATAGAATCAATAAAATAAAGGAGAGCAGATATGTATAAAGCTATGCAAATAATGATAATGCCAGAAAAGAAAAAAATAAGAGCAGCACTAAAAATAACTTTTCAGGCGACATGATTGCCTCTATCTTTTCTATCTCATAGCCAAGTCCTGATTTTCTTGACTACATACAAAATCAAAACTAAAACTACCTGATTTCCAAAGTGTTCAATATAAATAGCAATCAGTAACTTCCTGAATATAGTTGTGTGCAAATGTATGACAAATAACAGATAATAATGATTAACACAAAACATTTGACTAAATTTTAAACAACAAATTCCTTCAAAAATAATCTTAATGTTTACCTTTCAATTTCTTTTTCCTGAGGGTTTGAAATCATTAATTTTGTTTTGTCATTTTTATCGGTAAAGGCTTTCTGTTCTTCATAGTGTTTTAGTTTTTCTTTCAACATTAAAATCTAGTAGAGAGAAAACCACTAGTTAAAACATAAAACAAGTTACTTGTCTCCATTATACATGGGTGCAGCAAAATTGTGGTTATAGAAAATACAAGTGAATAAGCCAGATTTCATTTTGGTAGCAAATGTAGTAATTTTTCAAACAATTAGGATAAAAGAATAGTATAAACTAGGAACTGAGGGAAATTAGTATAACATTATAAATAGTAGACATACCTCTGCCTTCTGCTCATTACAGATCTTTACATACTGAGATATATGACTGTTGAGACTAAGAACATTGCTCTTCAACTGTTAAAAGAAAAATTATGGTTGTGATATAGCGATAATCACATAGTTACACACAAAAAACATGGCATTACATCTCATTAATTTGGATTCATCAATTATGATTTTCTGACATTTATGATCATGAGACAATCATGACGATCTTCATGTTTAAACCTGTGACAAAAGGTATGCTGAGTATATTAATAATGTATATGAAATTGCTTTACTGAGAAAAATTCCTTTAAGTATTCATTCATATGATGAAATTGCCTATTTTCTTTCTCCTCTGACTTAAGAAATTCAGAAATAATTTGAACCCACTTATATGTTCAACTAATTTTTACCATGTTCTTATTTAAAAGCTTGATTTTTAAAATCAAATACTTGATTTTAATGTCCTGACCATTTCTCACTTAACCAATTTAGAATTATTACTTAAAATTCTCTGAGCTCTGATTTATACAACTATAAAGTGAGCTAGAAATGCTTTCCACAATCAGCTGGAGTAAGGATTACATGAAAAACATGTGAAAACCCTTTATATACTCACATAGTATGATATGACTTCTTGTAACTAACATATGAATATTTCTCTTAGGATGACAATAAACTGCACATCTTCAGACACTTAAAGGGAGTAGTAGAGGGGGAAAGGGAGGAGTCATCACATCGGTTTAACTGTAAGTCTGTTCAATGCTGAGATCCTGAGATTTTCAACCTACAACATGTTTTCACCTGTCCTTTTTTAAAAGTATCTGAAAACTGTGGCAAAAAATTGACCTAAGTATATTTCAAAAAATATCAAGTATATTTCTTGAGCTATATAAAAACTAGCACACCAATATCATGAATATGGAAGCAAATCATTATGAACAGACTCTTTATAAATGGAGGCAGATATTATAGCAATTTTAGAGATGAAGTAACTGAAGCTTGGAGGGATTAACTATTATGTCCGAGGTTTTCATGTAGACAGCACTGGTGCTTAGTTAAAGCACATCAACAAATATGGTGGCAATGAATGCTTTAAAACTTTCACTGACTACTCCAGCATGTGACTCAAATACCATGTGCCATGATGTAAAAAGGTTGGGAAACAAGGCACTAAACTACCCTCTCACCCAGAAGATAGAGCATTATCCGTTATATACATAATCAAGAGGCTTAAAGGTTTGACTAAATTAATGCTAAATTGACCAGGTAAGTTATTTGTTCCTTCAGCTGCTTAACTCCTTTGTAGAAACATAACCCTAATTTATGCTTTAATTAGAATTATTAAAATAATTACATAATATGCACTCTCAGAACAAAGGCAAAGTAAACATACTTACAGAAGATTTAATGTCTTTTGCACGGTTAGCATACTTAAGAGTGTTATATGTGTCATCGTAGAATAGAGAGGAAGGACTAACGGCAGCTATCATTATAGTTTGACAGTTTCCTCCAAGAGAATCCTTTAACAAGCGAGTAAGCTTACTATTTCGGTAAGGAACATGCTGATTCTTTTTCTGAAAGAACAAAAAAAGAATTCTTATGCCATTTTCCACATTTAAATGCAAACTTGCTACTACTTCACTGTAAGAATTTAAGCACTGCCTGACTTTGCCTAGGCTTATGATATAATTGGTGATTGAAATGATAATGACTCTTATAGGACTATCCGGTGAATACATAATACAAAAATCCTACTTAAAATTATATCTCCAACTGACTAAGTATGAAGTTTAATTAAAAACAAAACAATATAGGTTCATTAGTTGTACCTTATTAATGTGAAAAGTTAGTGGTACAGCTTGGTACAGTAGCATACACCTGTAATCCCAGCTCTGAGGAGGCAAAGACAGTAGGATCATAAGCTTCTGCCTAGCTGAGAAATACAGCTAAATCCTATAAAGTAATATGTGGCCTATATAAATGTACTAGAGAAATAATAAGAACTTTGTATAGTGCAGCGTTACATATCTTCTTAAATAACCACCTGAATACAAAATAAAATAAATACAACATTATAAACACTTCACCTAAAATTATAATAGAATTCTAAGAGAACTTAATTTTTAAAGATTTCCCTTTACTTAAAAGACATTCATTGGGCTGGAGTGGTGGTTCAGCAGTTACTGCACTTGCCTGGCATGCGCAAGGACACGGGTTTGAATCGCAGCACCACGTACACAATAAGTGTTGGAGAAAGAAAGACCACATGAAAAACTAAATAAAAAATTGATTCTCCCTTTCTCTTTCACTGTCCCTCTCCAAAGGGAAAAAAAAAAAGATATTCATTACAATATTAAGCTAAAAGTAGCCTTGCATTAGCCAATGTATATTTTTTATATTAAAGAGAGGAAAATGAACCTAAGCAAAAAGTGAAATGACTTGTTTCAGGTTAAAAAGATGATAATTCATAGAAATAGAAATAGGTAGTATGTCCCTGAACTCCTGGTAGTGTGCTTTTCACTTAACAGTCTTTCCCAAACAGTATGGAATGTATATTGCTGCTGCTGAAAATAACTTTACAGGTATAAGACATGCATTAAAAACAGTCTCCAAAGTGACTCAATAGGAGTCATTATTTAAAACTAACATATTATTACATATGGTAAATATCCTATGCTATGAATGGTTAAAATTTTACAAAATTAGTCATTCTATCATGTTTCCTACTTATGTTTGAGAGCTTAATTCTGATATAAGACAGCTTGCCTCTGTAATCCTCATATGATTTCCATATCCTGTCCTTTTAAAAGACTCACCAATCATTATAAAACTTTATTCTAAATCAAAATGTAACATTTTCAACAGGTTAAGAGAAATTTTCCTAAATCCTTTTCAGAGGTTTAACTTAAATTATCATATTTAAATTTCAAAAAAGGAAGCTGTATTTAAAATATATTAGTTATCAAACATACTTCATTTAATAAGCACTAATAGCATACAATTCATGTAAAATATTTTTAAATAACTCCAAAGCACCTACTAAACATTATTAAGTGATTACATTTCATATGGTTAGTTCTTTTTCTTTTTCCTCTGTAAATTAATAACATTTAAAAAATTTAACAGTATATAAGGTACTAACCAGAACAAAATTTTGATTTTCTAAAATATAGTTTTGTTATCATTCTTGTTGTGCAGTGATCATTAATCACTTTGAACGGCAAGTTCAAAATAAATGATAAAATTGTACCATAAAATATTATCTGACATTCATTACTTTTCATTCAACCAATTCTGATTATAAAGCTAAAATTTTTTAAAAAAGTATCTCAAAAGCCAAAAAATATCAAAACTAAAAGAAAATTTTGATAGTCCAGACTGTATCTGATGTTATTATGTTTTGATTTGTTACAAACATTTAAAAAATTATATTAAATATTATCTTTCAAAATTATGTTTCAATATTTCAAAATATTTAACAAATAAACATACAGTACTCACCTTCGCATCTGCTAAGGCATTGATGACATTCCCAAGTGCTAAAAGTGATTTATTAATATTTGTGCCTTCTACAAACCGGGTCCCTTTAGCACTGGTAGCACTGGCACGCTCAGACCCTGCCAGGTCTATAAGTGACATCTTGGCAATACGGACATTTTGATTGATGCTTGCTGTTTTGTCTTGTTGTCGCAAATAAATCTGAAATTATGGAACAGGGAAATCAGATTAAAATTTAAAAAATTAACAGGGAAATCCATTTATTTCCAAAAGAACATGAAATCAAAATTACTGTCATTTAAAAAACCAACTAAGCAAGGTACATTCTGATATTTAAGAGTACTGGAAATAGTTACTAGAGTTGAGAAAAACATTGAAATTAAAGCCTTATATATATGTTTTGATTTTTCTTTTTTCTCATATAGGACATCATACATGCTAGGCAAGAGCTCTATACCACATATTTATCCCTACTATGGATCTTAACTATCCCAAAGGCCCATGTGTTAAACACTTGGTCCCAGGCTTGTGCTATCTGGAGGTGGTGGAAACTCTTAGAGGTGGGACCTAACCCAGTCCTGATGGTGCAGGTCTGTGGTCATACCTACTCTGAAGCCTGGGGTAGGTGGATCAGTTGAACCCATGAGTCTGAAATCAGATTGGGCAAGATAGCAAGACCCTGTCTCTCTCATTCACACCTCACACGTGCAAAAGTAAAAAGAGGTGGTACTAAGAGGGGGATCTTTTAGGGGAGTGCCCTTAAAGTATAAAACAGGGTCTCAGAACCTTCTCTATTTTCTCATATGGTCATGAGGTGAACGATTCTGCTACTCCATGATGTTCTGCCTCACCACAGGCCCAAAAGCAATGGGGCCAACCCACTTTGGACTAAAACCTCCAAAAGTATAAACAAATCTTTTCATATATAAGCTGATTATCCCCAGTATTTGTTATAGCAACAGAAAGCTGACTAACCTAGTATACCTGAGAGAAAATAGCTCTTGAACGGTTTGAAGTCAAAACAACTGTCACTTATATTCTGGTGCCCCTTGAATGAGAACATGGAATTATTAGAGGTGATGGTGGGGGTACAGGGGTTCTATAGAAATAATGTTCCTAAGAGGAAAACAAAAGGCGTGGAGGCCAGAATGCTTTGCATGCCTCTAGGACTATCCTCCAAAGGAAAGCTGAATATGTTGAACCAAACTGAAGAGCAAATATATTCTAATCCACAAAACTGTTTTATGTCCTTATAATTAAGAGAATATTATACATAAAAAAGGTAGTAGTATACTTGTCATTTCCAACTGCCCAGTAAGGTAATAATTTAACTATTTTAAGCTGTTTCTTGGTAATTTAACTGACATAAAATGGGTGGTAAAGAGGTAAAGATGGTAATCTATTGTTCCATTATAAAAATTTTATGTTAAATTTCCTTATAAAGCAAGGTCTAAGATATCGCAGAGAAATCTCAGCATCACAGATAAACATTTCTTACAAGACTATTGATAAATACTGCTAAGAAAGAAAAAGATCGATTAAATTTTGTTTACTGGAGATTATCTGAATGGCCTGATTGAGATATAAATTCTTTCAAATGAAACATTTTCTGTTTCACAAGATGAATTTTACATAGCATAATCCAGATTGAAGTCTTATATAACGATCTGGATATCAATAGGTTAGGAACTACAAGCAATGGCTACTAACCAATGCTTTAGGTCTTCTTGGACTCATCTTCCTAACAAATGCCATGTCAACTGAGTTATTTTCTCTTAAGGAATGCAAGTATAGAAAGGGTCCTCATGGTGAAATATTTAAACAAGTACATCCGTAGTCTCCCAATTAATTAGCTGTATAAATCTAGATCTACATAGGAGAAATCTTACTTATTTACTAGAGTGACTACATATTTTTACCAAAAAAAAGAAAAAAAAAAAGCTTCTATCCTATATCTATAAATTCTGTTTGTGAAATCTTACTTGTCACAAAGGTGAAAACTCAAGTCTTTTATTAATGTCATCTCAACTCTAAATATTCTTAGTAGTAAAATAGTCTCAAAAGGTGCAACATGAAGGAAATACTGAGAAGCAGAGAAGTCTACAGATGAACAGATCCTTTCCCTCATGTATGAAAATTATCATTCATGAATTTTGCTTCATTTGTCTTAAATTCTTATTTAAAAGTGATGGCTCATTACCTGGAAAACAGCATGCGAACGAGAAGATGTAGCATTCATATCAGTGGGATGCTGTGTCCTGTTTTTGTTTCCATTGTCTAATAACTGTAAAATTTCTTCTGAGGATTTGGGCTACAGAAGTTTAAACAGAAAAAAATAAACAAATGAGAAATAAACAAATTAGAAATCTGTTTTTAAATTTCTCAGTAACTACTTTTTCCGTGTGTGTGTGTGTGTGTGTGTGTGTGTGTGTGTGTTATGCTGTTCAGGGGACTTATACATGAGAGGTAAGTGCTCTACCACTAAAGTACACCCTGAGCCCTTCAATAAACTTTGAACAAACAAGACTTAAAGGTGAAAGAAAAATATTTCCTGAAATTCAATTGTGTCAACATCGACTACATATCATCTGCTTAGTACTTAGTATTGTATGAGGAATAAAAGATAAATCCAAACTTTAAGGAGATAAAAATATAACTGCACTTAACAAAATAAAACTTGAAATTAAATGCTCAAACAGATTTTGAAAAAAATTTAATTATTTCAAAACAGTGAAAACATAACCTAATTATTTTAATTATGTACTTCATTACTTTGCTTCTTTCTTGAATAGGTTGGAAAATAAGTAAATGACTGGTAGAAATGGCTAGTCACACATGCTATTCTAACATGAGAAAAAGGCATTTATAAACATACTTGGTGTAAAGTCAGACCCTGAACAACCACTCCTTTTTGGGCATCTTCTCGGACAGCAAGTGGCCCAGAATTCACCAAGAGGTCACGGATCTGTTCATTATAAACCTTAAAAACAACACCACCACAAAATAAAATTCCAGTTTAGCACTGAGGGAAAAATAATAGATTATATGATACACACAATGCTGACTTCTTATTAGAATTTTATTTTAAAGAAAGCAGGAACTCATTTTTATTTTCTCATACACACAATGCTGACTTCTTATTAGAATTTTATTTTAAAGAAAGCAGGAACTCATTTTTATTTTCTCATTCCTTAACTTATGTTGCCATATATTTTTTACCATTCCAGAAAGTGAAAGCATTTGATCACCTAAGTTTAAAATAGAGATAAAGTTGGAGTCATTATTCGCCCATCCCGTAATTCCTGGTTTGATAACTACAGCAAAACAGAAACATACAAAATAGCTGAAATACCTTGTCCTATTTTCCTGGAAATATATAAATTTTAGAGAATAAATGTTAAAGGAAATCCATGCTCAAGGATAGTATATTTCTCTCTTGCTCTCTCCCCACCCCCTGCTTTTTTTTTTTTTTAAAAAGAGGGACAGTGAGAGAAAGAGAGAGAATGAAACAATCTTTATTTAGTTTTTCATGTGACTGACCATTGTTCTGACACTTCGCTGTGTATTTGGTGCTGGGGTTTGAAATCACATCCTCTCGAATGCCAGGCAAGTGCAGTAATTGCTGAGCTACCACTCCAGCACCAATCTCTTTAATTCTCTAATTACATTAAGGACTCCTCCCTATTTTAATGATGAGGGAACTAAGACTAAGAAATGTGTCCAAGGTCACAAAGGTAATGGCAAAACGGCAACTGTAGCCTAGATAACCTCACTCCACTACCTGATGGTGAATACACACCTGTGTTTAATACCTGGCAACATTTTAAAAATAATTTCTATAAATACATAGAAGTTGTATTATTGATAGTTTATAAATTTATTAAAGGTACAAAGTTTATTACTTGTCAAACAAATGAAAATTACAAGTGTTACTGATAAGATTTAAGATAAAACATACAAAATAAAGTCTTTAAAAATTATTTTGGTTGGGCCAGGAGGCATACATATGTAATCTCAGTGACATGAAAGCCTTAGGCAGGAAGATTACAAATTTGAGGCCAGGCTCAGCAATGTAGAGGTCCTATGCAATTTAGCAAGAATATCTCAAAAATAAAAACTTCCAAGAACAAAATAACAAAAAACAAGGGCTGGGGATGTAGCCAAGTGGTAATGTGCCCCTTGATTTCAATCCCAAGTATCAAAATAAAATAAATCAATAAATCATTATTTGCTGGTATAATTCTTTACAAAGAATGATAACATTTTACTAGAATTTAATAAAGCTCAAAGTGGTAAAATAACAATATGAAGAAATAATTCTTATTTTTCTGACGAATAGCACTCATTTTTCTATTGCTTTCCATTATCCACTTCAATCATACCATACAGAAAGATTATTCCCAAGCATGAGACTCACTTGGGAGTTTTTAGCCAGCAGAGGTCTTGGCCACACCCCAGACTATGAAATTAAAATATCCAAGGGTTGAGATTTAGCCATATGTATTTTTTTAAATGTTCTATAATGTTCAATTTTTTTTAATGTTCTATAATGGTCAATTTTCAATTTTGGTGCGCAGCCTAGTGGAAATTCATAGTAGGCACTCCTAAATAATACCATGAAAGTAGATACAACAAATACAGTAAGAAAAATTTATGAAAATAACAATAATTTCAAAATTCTCCTAGTTAGAAAAGGATTTATGGGGGAAAAAAAGTGCAGCCACCTACTACCTCATTTATTGAGTTCAGAACAATTTTTTTTCTTGTAAAGCCAAAAAGCTTCTGCACAGCAAAGAATTAGTCAAGAGTGTGAAGAGAGAATCTACAGAATGGGAGAAATCTTTGCCTGCTACACCTCAGACAGAGGGCTAATAATATCCAGCATATAGAAAGAACTCAAAAAACTGAACACCGAAACCACTAATAATCCAATCAATAAATGGGCTACAGAGCTAAATAGAAACTTCTCAATGGAAAAAGTCCAAAAACCCATAAAGTAATGAGAAAATGCTCTATATCACTAGCAATCAGAAAAATGCAAATCAAAACTTCACTGAGATTCCACCTCACTCCTGTGAGTTGCAAAAATGGAGAAAACGTAAGGGAGGGTAATTGGGGGGGGCACTTCTGGAGATAATTGCAATATCCAAAATATTTACACATTTTATACACATTTTATATTATTTTGTTAAAATCATGTAAGGTTGTTCAAAAAATAAAAAAAAAAAGGAAAAAAAAATAAATTAAACAAGGAAAAAAAAAATGGAGAAAACGAAAAATGACAGATGTTGGAGGGGCTATGGGAAAAGAGGAACACTGACGCATTGTTGGTGGGACTGAAAACTGGTACAGCCTACAGCCATTCTGGAAGGCAGAGTGGAGACTACTCAAAAAAATGGGGCTGGAACCACCTTATGACCCAGCTACCCCCCATTTCTGGGTATTTTTCCAAAAGAGCTAGATTCGGCATATGCAGAGGTACAGCTTCATCAGTTTTTAGCAACTCAATTTACTATAGCTAGACTATGGAACCAACCCAGATAACCCTCACTGGACGAGTGGATTCAAAAACTGTGGTACATATATACAATGGAATACTACTCCGCTATTAGAATGACATGGCATTTGCAGCGAAATGGATGGAGATGGAAAAAATTATGCTGAGTGAAATATCCCAAACTAAGAAACTCAAGGGCCGAATGTTTTCTCTCATATGTGGAAGCTAGAATACAATCAGAAAGAGACTGATAGTTGGATAAGCTAATAATAACCTCACATAGGTGAATTTTTTACAAGAGCAGGGGGAATGTTGCCTAGGATGCTGGGGGATGAAGGGAGGAGATACGAGGGATATCAAAGCTGCTGCAAGGAAGGAGCATGGTAGTATCAACCCAGTGGTGCACCTTCGGATTTCATGAGAAGCCCAACTGACAGGGGATTAAGTAGAGGGAAACATGGGATGGGGGCGGGGACGGAACCCAAAGAGGGGAGACCATGGAATGGCATCAGCCTTGGCTTGCTCTGGCATTATGCATGTGTTAATGATTGTATGACAATTCCCTCCTAAATGTAAGACTATCTTGAACAAATTAAAAATACATAAATACAACAAATAAATAAATGTAAATATATAGATAAATTGAATAGAAAATAATAGTAACAATATACCATGCAAGCCATGATAATAAAAAGCTGTGGTGCTATACTGATGTCAGACAAAAACAAAAAACAAAAAACAAAAAAACCCAAAAAAACAAAGAGACTGAGAGAGAGAATCAATTTTATTTACTCATCTGGTTTTTGTTTCTCCTACATTTAGTTGTGTTCCTGGTGCTAGGGTTTGAAACTGGGTCCTCACGCATGCCAGGCAAGCGCTCCCACCATTAAGCTACAGCTCAAGTCCCAGAAAAATACTTTTTACTGCTTAATGATGAAAATCAGTTTTACTTTTTCTCCAAGTTTTACAGCTTTATAAGGAAACTGTAATCAATCTTTGGAAGAAAAATCCCATAGTAGGACCCGAACTATGTTAGTGAGAGAAGTTTTCTGACACCAGAAATGCCTATTAACAGTCACAGTGAAATCAGTTTTGTTTCTACATTGGTTTCTAAAAGACTATGTGAACACAAAGCTAGAATGTCTGTCATTTAGTTACCATTTGTTGAATACCAACTATTATTAAGAGGGAAGAGGGCCTGAAAGAATCATGATATGTTAATCATGATATGAACAAGCAGCATAAAAGAGCCTCAATTGGATAAATCTTGCACCACTGTAAAAAGATGAGTCACCAATCCATGCTGATGAAATAAAGCAAAGGAAAAGCTCCTCCTTACAGAAAAAGTCAATGAATAAAGGTAGAAGAAAAGATGGAATTTAAAAATTATGATCAAACATCGGAATAATAACCGATTCAGTCATAAATCATCAGTGGATGCTAATACTAATAGATGCAACTTTGAAAAGAGGAATTCATATTGCTTTCCCATAAGATACTTATTAATTATAAGGGTAAAATAGTATCTTCATAGTGGAGAACACTTGCAGATACCAGCATAACGAAATTCATCAAAATTAACATTGATAGTAATGGAACCAACCAACCACATCAACATTTTGATCACTTCTGTGGTGGTTCTTCCAGTACACAACCTGAATCTAATCATGAAAAACCCAAATTGAGGATTTCATGGCAACATCATATAATACAAAATTGCACAGTAAATGAGACTAAAGAGATATGACAAGGAATGCCATTATGATCTTAGATTTGTTTTTAATAAAGGCATCAATAGAATAATTAGCAATATCTCATTAAGGTCTATAATTAGATAAAAACATTATAACATTGCTAATTTCCTCATTTTGATAACTGTTCAGTGGTTATTTAAGAAGTTTTCTTGTTTTTACAACAAGCTTGTTACTTAAACAGTTCTGAAAAAAATAAATGCATACACACATACAGATAGAGAACGCAAATGTGGTAAAATGTTAACATACGGAGGATCTTGGGTGAATGAAGGGTATCTGGAAGTTGTTTGTACTATTTTTGCAACTTCTCTATAAGTCTGAAATTTTGCCAAAATAAAAAACCAAAAACAGTAACATGCATAAAAAAATATTCAAGACCAGGAATTTTAATGATTTTTCATATTCATGAGAAAACATCTTTTATAACAAAATAACTTGAATGACCCATATGAAGAAAGATTTTTCAAAAATAGTGATTAATGTAAAAAGTAATAGTGCCAACTTACCTCCAGATAAGAAACTGCAGTACTACACACTTTCTCTTCTTTAATCTCATCTATGAATTTATAAAGATCTAACATTGTTAAGTACATTACTCCAGGTTCAGCAGTTGATCCTAGCATCGTGTGGGTCTTCCCTGCTCCAGTGGCACCATATGCAAGTACTGAATTTTTAGGAAAAGGTATCAAAATTATTTGTTATGACATTTAACAGTACTACATTCACTGTCTAATGGGTAGTTCCATCTGGATATCCTGAATAGTAACTTTTAAAATCCAATAGATACCACCATTTCCTACTAAGCAGTAATATCATTTTTCTGTTCCTTCCCTGATTGTCATAGGTAGAAACATTTACTTCATTTGCACTTTAAGGGTATGTTGCACATCTACATCTCTCTATCCTAGCACTGTATTTCTGCGAGCTCCACCAAAGCACAGGCCATGTATCCTCTAGAAAGCCAGCTAATAGGTCAGTATTAGGTTAAAAGTTAGTTTAAAAAGCTCTGAAGACAATATGTTTTGTGAATAAGATTATCTGTTTAAAAATGAGAATCACAGCAGTCCCAATCAATAAACCACATTCAATTCTTACTGCACTGAAAAGACAGTTCTTCCATCATAAAACTGAATCAGGCTAGGAATGGTGATGTATGCCTATACTCCCAGCAACTTGGGAGGCTGAGTCAGGAGGATCACAAGTTCAAGGACAGCGTGGGCAACAACCCTGTCTCAAAATAAAAAATAAAAAGAACTGGGGATATAGCTCAGTGGTAGAGTGCCTCTGGGTTTCAATTCTTAGTATGAGAACTAAACAAACTAAACAAAAAACGCCACCAAAACAAAAAACAAACCACTGAATCAATCAATGATAGTGAAACGTTACACATTTTATAGGTGTGTAGCGTGTCTTGGGGAAAATATCATAAAAACTGGCATTTACAAACACTGATAATTACAAAAATACCAGTAATGGTTTTCTGTGACTATACTCAGTTATCATAGTTTTAACATTTTTATTTCAAAGTACCTGAAAGAAAAATCATGCTGCAAAAGAAGCTGTAAATATTCAGAAATGTCTATTTGCTGGGGATAGACAACTTTATAGGTAAGCAGGGAGAATATTTACGAATACAAATGATAAGGAATCTGACATGAGTTGCAAGAAGCATGGGGTTAATAACACAGAAAAATGAAAGGACTAATGATGGGGCCTTAGCAAGGCCCTGAGAAGACCAAATTTCATAAAGGATAAATAAGCTATACTTGATGACTTAATTTCAAAGTAAGTCAACATTTAAAGGTAGTCTATTAAATTTCTTAAGAAGTTTTAGCATACAAGTACCTAAAATTTGATTATATTTAGAACAGACCAAACACATGTCCCTCCCAATGTAAAACTGTAATCGGACGGAAAAATTAAATCCCAAATTGAAATAATTACCTGTGCAATTATATCCACTCAAAAAACTACGAAGAATTGGTTTGGTAGTGTGTTCAAAAACTTCCAACTGAGTTGAAGTTTCATCAAAAACAGCATCAAATACAAATTTAAGATCTTTATTTTGTCTCTTTGTAACATCAAAATTTGTAGTTTTCTTTCGATGGAAAAAACTGACTTCTTCTTGCTTGGGATCGAAAACTAGTATATGTTTATCCACAACATGAACAATTTTATGGAAACCAGCTGCCTTTTCTTTTCTATTTTCAGGGCGAACACGAACGACAACTTTCATGTGGTGACATAATTCTTCCTCAGTGACAGACATTGTTGATTATCTTGATTCCCGTTGATTCCTGTTTATACGAATGTCTGATACTTCTCTGGATTAAAAGTAAAATAAAGTTTTAATATTAGTTCTACTTAAAACTGGCATACAGTATTCATTTAGAAAGAGGTGTTTTAATTCTTTTCCACTCACCTGCTAAATGTGAGTGGGGGAAAGTATGTGTATGTATAGACACACACTTAAGTACCCTAAAACAAAAAAATTAAATGGCACCTATACACATAAGAGCAGTATAAAAACTTTTTATTTGAAATGTTAGTCAGACCCTGACTTTCAGCTTAAATTCAAATACAACTGAATTATATATCCCCACTGTATTGCACCTAAAAATCTCAGCTTTGATTTTCACAATGGCTCCAGCACTACTTTTGCTTGGGTCCTAGGAATGGGCAGGAAAGGATCTTTCAGAGCTTTAGCTTGTGAACTATATTTAGTAAAGGTAATCTTAGCGGCAGGCCTCTCAGCAGTGGAAAGCAATGTATCCAGGCTTGTCTATACTTGTATTTCTGGGATACAAAATGGTTAAAAATAGTTCCAAGGATGCTTCAACTAGTTAGCTAGAAGATGACAGAAATGGAATATACTACTTGGTATATTCAGAGATTCTAATTCTAATTCTATCTCTTAATTATATGCAAATTTAAGGAAATTATTGACAGCAGATTTAAAAACTATGAATAGGCTTTATGGTTGTCTCATAAGAAAAGAAGAAAAGGTAAGCTAACAAAGATCAATAATTTAGAAACTTTAACTGTAAAATAATCTAGAATCACACACACACACATACTCTTTCCTCTCTTCCCTTCCTCCCCCCATTCAGGAACATTCCCAAATGTTTCAGTTCAGAACTTGAAGGAGGTGAGGGAATTACTATGATCCAATAATCCCACTTGCAGTATATATTCAAAGGAACCAAAACCGGTATGTTGAAAAGATGCCTGCATTCCCATGTTCATTGTAGTATAATTCATAATAGCCAAGAAAAAGAAACAAGGCCTACCAAGAGATGAATGAATAACAAATGTGGCATATATACATAATGCAACACTATTCACCTTTAAAAAATGAAACTCCGCCATTTGTTGATGATACGGATGAATATAGAAGATATTATGCTAAATAAAATAAATCAGGCAAAGACAGACATCACATGATCTTGTATGTGGAACCTAAAAATCTGATGTAATAGAAACAGAGAGCAGAATGATCATTACTAGGGGCTGAGGAAGGCAGAGTGGGCAGGAAATGTTGGTCACAGGATATAAAGTTCCAGTTAAGCAGGAGTATATTATAGTCAACAATGCACTGTATATTACAAAAATTGCTAAAATAAATATATTTTAAATGATCTCACCACGAAATAAGTATGTAGATAGGTTAATTAGCCTGATATACTCATTTCTAGACGTGAAAAATCACATTATAATCCATAAATATATTATTATCTGTCAATTTAAAATAAAATAACTCCAGATAGTCAAGTAACATTTGAATAAGGACTTGAAGGAAGTAAGGATGTTTATCATGCAGAAATTGGGAGATGCAGTTTTAAGAGAATGATGGCTAAAAGAAAAGATCCTAGGGCAGTGCTTGGTGTATGTTAGCTGGAATGGAGTAATGAAGAACTCAAGCTTGTACTCTGAGTAAGATAAAGAACCACTGGAAGGTTCTAAGAACATAGCGCCAATCGGATCATCCTCACTGCTTTGAAGATAATATACAGACTAGAGACTAATCCCTTGAAGTAAAACAGGTGTCCACTCTGAATAGAGTTGTGGCAGCAGAGGTGGCGAGTGGTGAGATTCTGGACCTATTTTGAAGGTAAAGTTAACAGAATTTCCTAATAGGTAGCTGTGGGGTATAGGAGAAAGACAGGATTCAAGAACAACTGCAACATTTTTAGCTTGAGTGTTGGAAGAATGGAGAAGTCATTTAGCGAAATGGAATTAATTGAGGGTGTAGGTTTTGGGTGTGTGTGTCGCGAAGGGGATCAGGAGTTCAATTCTGGCATCATGAGTCTAAGGGTAGAAATATTAAGGCAGTGTTGGATGTCAATGTAAGAAAATAAAGGTTGCCCCTAATATCTTAACCTATTATGTTCCATCATCATACAAAATATAGAGCACATATAAAAGCTTAAACTGAGCAACAAATATATAACTTAGAGTAAACTTGAAATAACTATTATGTTTACAGAATAGAAAACTTGGGACTTAAAGGGTAAATGCAGTTTTAAGTTTTTAAAGTTTAAAACTGCCTTAAGACTTTTGACAATTCCTTAAGAGGACAGTGATCAATTATGTTAAATACATCTAGTAGGTCAAGTATTCATTGAGAGAGAACCAAGGGATTTAGTAACAGGCCAATGTGTAGAGAAGCTCTGGGGAAGTTGTGTGAACAAAAACCTGAATGGGAAAATATTCAGTCAGTGAATGCAGGAAGTAGTATTCTAAAATAGAGAAGAGCAATGGTGTGGATAGAAGGGGAAAAGGGAGAAAGATATTTGGTTTGTTTTCAAATGGAAGAAATAACAGCACCATTAAAACTAAAATATGTCATAAAACCATATTCTTTTGGACAGAATTCAAATAAGGCCAAAGTAATCTAAAAGCACCAGATGCTGGACTCAGTTCTATCTTTTCTGGACTCTGTCTTTATTCAAAAATAGAATGCTGAAGAGGAAGAGCAGGTTACTTGGATTCTAAAGTAAAGTCCCAGGGAATCACTCTTTGTTCTTCAACCTTGAGCTTTTGTCTAGCCAAGTCCCAGAAAGAACCTATACTCACTTCTATGACCTTATGTAAGTTACTAAACTTCACTAAGTTTCAGGTTTATTATTTTCCTATAAGAGATAATACTACTTCATAGGATTGTTGTGAAGGCTAAAAGAGATAAGTACTAAATGAATTAAAGTATTTAATAAATATCAATTCTTTTATCTACCTGCCCCCACTTCTGCCTCTTCTTCCAAAAGTGAGTTCATCCTTTAGTGTTTCCCAATGTGCATATATGAATGGCACTTTAGGTAGGTTGATCCTCTTCCTTCTTTAGAATTGTTCTGTTTCAGAGAATGCTTAGTATTTCTGTCCCCTGCCAATAAAGGATAGCAGGCTCCCACATTCCTTGTGATACCAAAACTATCCCCCCTACATGTATTGCTAAAAGGTTTCTGAAATACTCAACAATGCTTTGGCTTTAACAGGAATATTAAAAAAAAAATGTTAGCTAAAATACACACAAAAAAGGGATTAAAATAAATATAAAATATTTGATTATTTAAAAAACCCTTATAATCTCAATACTGGAAGGTGAGATAATTTTGACAATCAATTGAAGAGTTAACTATTAGATGTTAGGGCCAAACATCTTAGGTTAAAATTCCAGGTCTATAAGACAATGTCAGGTTACTGAACTTCCTTGTGGCTCAGTTTCCTATCTGTAAAGTGAGACTAATAACAGTATCCACATCATAGACATATTTAGTAAGAACTAAATAAGGATTGAGCATTTGGCATAATTCTTGGCACAGAGGATTTGCTATAAGTGTTTGCTACTACTGCTATTTTTTATTCAGTGTATTGATGGAAACAGATAATAAAAACTGACAAAAACACATAAAGGTGTAACTATAAGGGCTATTAGAAAAAGGTTAACAGTATTATAAAAGCCCTCAATGGGCGATTAGTATAGTTAAAAACCTTCCTAGAGGAAGTAACTAGAGCTGAGAGCTGAAGGATGGATAGTTTTTAACCAGATAAAAGTATTGAGAAAGGAAAGCTAGCTTTGCATTTATTAAATATTTATCAAGTGACATCTATGTGATAGGCATTTTTCTGGGCTCTCAGAGTCAGTAGACTCCTAAAAAATTGTTCAAGGGAATCTGTGTTTTCTTTTACTGTAGCTAGAGAATGTTGGGGTAGGGGAACGACTGGATTAAAAAGACAAAACTGGGTAAGGGTGGGGCTAGGTTTAAATATCTTGAATCCAAGGCTAAAGAGTTTTGATTTGAGTTTAAGGTTAACTGAGAATTATCAAAGACATTTCAGAGGGCAATTGGTGTTACTTAGGTAATATTTCAGGACAATCACGTAAAGGAGTTTAAGTATGTGAAATATAACTTTGTTTAACAACTTATCACAAATGTGATGACAGATACCAGTTTTTTAAAGGTTGTGTCATTTACCACTTTTTAAGAACAAACAAATGAGCATAATTTTTTTTGTGTGTGTGTGTGCGCGTGCGTGTGCTTTCTGGGTGCTAGATTGAACAGGGACTCACAGAGTAAGCATGTACTTCACCATTGAGCTAAAACCCCAGCCCCAATGTTCTTAATAAGAATGCCTAAAGTCAACAAAATCATCAAAACATAAAAATTAAAGCTTGATACTATGGTATGTGCTTATAGTTCCAGCTACTCAGAGGCTAAGGAAGGAGGATCTCTGGAGCCCAAGAGTTGTGGGACAGCCTGGGAGACATAGCAAGATGTCTTTTTCAATTAATAATCATAAATATTAATAAAAAATTTAAAGAGGCAAGATTCTTAGGGATTAATGAGATGGTTTCTACACTAAAACCTGATGCTTTCTTTCATTTGTAACACGATTGACTAAAAGAGATGGACATTTAGTTGATTCTGAATCAAATGCAGAGAGCAAATTTCTTGACAATGTTTAATACGAAGCAGTAAAAGAAAAGCCAAAATAGTATCTGTGCAATAATGTAGATTTACAAATTATATTCAGATAAGTGTTAAGAAGATATTATTGTAACCTCCAATCAATTTTGGCATATCTACTCCTAAGTGCTATTAGTTAAAATCAAAAGAGCAACCTGGTGGGATTTAATTGGTAGGACTAAAACATAAATGTCCCCAATCTCATTTTATTTTAGTTTTTGGTACTGGTGATTGAACCCAGGGGCACTTTACTCCTGAGCTACATCCACAGTCCCTTTTATTTTGAAACAGGGTCTCACTAACTTGCTGAGGGTGATCTCCAGCTTGTGATCCTTCTGTCTCATTCTTCCTAGTCTCCTGGATTATAGTCATGCATCATGCCTGGTCCATTGTTGATTTTGATAGAAAGGTATTTATCTAGTCTAAAGAGTATGGTATAAAAGAAAGAGTAAAGAGGCAAATGAAGGGATGGAAGATGCTAATATATAAAACAAAAGGGTTATATTATATTATATCTAAGATCCTTTCCCTGCTCCAAAATTTTATGACCATTGTGTATAATCAGAAAAGGGTACAAGAGAATAAGAAATGACAGCTAATGGGATCATTTTTACTTTATATTCCTGGTCTTTTGTAGAGAGTCTGGTATAGTAAATTCTCAAATACATGAAAAACAAATGAATTGATTAATAAATTACATATGGAATATACACACAGAATATAAAAAGCAATGTTACCTATTTAGAGCAGAGATCTCAAAAATTTCTCATGGAAATTATTACATATTTGCTTATTTTAAAAAAGTTTAAAATTTACTTTAAAATATGACTGACAATAAAGATTGTATATATTCGTTATACAATATGATTTGAAATATACACTATATGATTACCACAAATTAATAAATCTATCATCACCCATACTGTACATTAGATATCATGAACTAGTTTATTTTATAACTTAAAGACTGTACATTTGGATCAACTCTCCCCATTTCTTCCATCCCTCAACTTCTGGTCCTACTCTCTTATATTTGCCTACATTTGATAGAAGACCTTAAGTTTTAGCAAAAGAATGCTAAAACATGTTGAAACATAACTGATGATTTTTCTGTGCCTGTCACACATTACACAGAAGCCACTCTCAGAAAACATGTTATAAAGATGCTTGGATTAGGTCAATATTGTGATAATGAGTAACAATGATTATCATTTGAGCTCTATGTGCCAGGCATAATGTAGTTTGATATTCAGCATCTCCTTTGATCCTTTTAATAATTATAAAATGTAGGTTCTACTACTATTTTACAACAGTGACAGTCCTTAGGTTAAGTAATTTTTCCAAATAACATAGGTAGTAAGTGGGGAGCCAGAAAGTGGATCCAGATGCAAGTCCAAAGTTCATGTTTCTATAACTAAGCTCTACTAGACTCAAAGAGGAAGCGTCAAAACAACGGTACAGAAACACATACAGCTACGAATTATTTCTTAAATACAAACTTTAATCTGAATTCAATTCTGACTCAACAAGCATTTCTTGGGGCTGGGAGTTATCCTCATTTATAGTCATTAGCTTGAACCACTCTTTGGAATAACCATAGTGTTAGAACCACTGTTTCCACTAACTTACAAGCATCAGGGTAGAATGAAAAATTCCAGTGGAGGGAAGGGCAGCACTGACAGCTGGGCCATTTTTTCTTTTTAGTTTTCATAGAGTTAACAGAATAAAAGCCATTTTGTTGTGAACCTTGATTGATTTGAGGTATTTTTATAGTAGGACAAGATGTAATTTAAAAATGAAAATTTTATGTGTTTGTAAATACTTTTCAATAACATAAGAGATTAATGGCTGTTAAAGGATACTCTTTTCTATTGAAACAGTTATTAAAATATAGCAACTACTACCTAGTCTTTGGACTTCATATACTATAGCACCAAAGTTCATGAAAACCTCCCAAAATCCAAGGTAAGAGGCGTCTACCGTGCAATGACAGCTAAAGCCTGTTGAGTAACACATTTTACTCAATTGTTCCATAGTTTATAACTTAAACTATATATTACGGAAATTAGTTCTGGTCAAATCAAAACAAAGGTACAGAGAACAGATAATTTCTTCTCGTGAAGTGCAGCAGCCAGGCTTGATTTCTTTGTAACTAGGTTAATTAACTCCTCAAGTCTTGCAGAAGCTAGGAAAGAAACTGTAGAGACGTCTGATTCTCAGTGCTTGCAAGCACTTTCATTCGCAGGGCGTTTTGCCAGGGTGCCCTCTCCATGCCCTTAGGCAGTCAGGGCAGTTCTTATCTTAATGCTACCGACCTCTGGGGCTAGGAGCCCGCTCTCGGTGGAGCTGCGCAAGGCTAATGGCTGAACCTCGCCAAACAAAAACTTTACGTGGTGACGAACGAAAGCTCCTCGTCTGATAGTTAAGCCCAGAGGTACACTTGCATCTGAATCAAAACACTCCAAATGCGGAGTCCGGAAGGCGCTTCGCACTCAAGGTGCTGGACAGTTACCCTCCTCTGCCAAAGTCTGGGAACGAGGTTCAGATAACCCTTTAAAACGCCCCACTTCCTCTCGAGAACGAGGGCGGAACACCCCTGCCCCTCCTGCAGAGCAGTCGCGCGTTTCGGCGAGGCAGAGCCACACTCCTGGCAAGTGCGGGAGTTCTCGCCTGCTTTCACTTTCTCCCCAGGGACGGCCAGCCCTCCCCAACCCCGTTTTAACGCTTTTGTATGTCAACAAGCCCATCGGGTCCTCCAGCCTGAGGCGCCCAGACTGCGCTCCCAGCAAGCCAGGTCATCGAAAGGAGCACCAGAGGGTGCAGCGTGTTCTCCTCGAGTACCTCACTCACCTCTGGCCCAGAAGAGGTTGCCACAAAAACTTCACTTCAATGTCCGCCGCCCGGCGCTTCAAACTCCACCACAAGATTCAAAACCAAGCCAGCTCCCGCAGCACCTGTTTTCATTGGCTGCCGTTCGCGTGACGTCATCACGCCTGACGTTACCACGGCGCGCTGCCCCTCGACGCCGGGAGGCTTAGCTGCGCGGCGGGGTGGAAGCGGCTTTTCGGTGTGTCGCGGTGGTAACGCCCGGGGCCGTTTCCGGAGGCGGTGGCCGAGGTGGGCGGGGCTAGAACGGAGGTGCTGGTGGGTTGCAGGCACCCGGGCTCCGCGTCCGCCAACAGGTCCGCGGGAGCAGGGCCGGGTCTCAGGGTTCGGGGTGCGAGTGAGCCTGTTTACCGGCGGGGGTTGGCGTGTGCCCTCTGCTAACGGGAGAGGCGGAACCTGTTGGGTGTGGATTAATGGGCTCTGGACGTTTATTTTCCTTCCTCTATCTGGTTAGTGAGGCTTCCTAGGCTTAGGTCTCGTGCCCTGGAAGATATGGGGCCTCTTGACCTGAATTAATTAGAAATCCATATGTTCTGTTTCGAGGTCCCATGGCTGCTTTTCTCAGGACTCCCAGGCCTACTCCCTATTTGCAACTGTTCGGTGTGTGCTAATGGAATTACGAAATAAATTCATTTACAGATATTGGCTTAGTTTGTTATTGGATCAAGTCATTTTTTTTAAGTCTCAGATTGTAGGTGTTATTTCAGAATGTACACTTTAGAAAAATACTTGGAAAACTATGTGAAATATTTCTGCTAAGGTAACTCTCTCCTTCATTTGTCGGGGTATTTTAAGTTTATTGTATTTTTGCGGCGCTGTGGATCGAACCCAGAGCCTCATGCTAGGCAAGACCTCTGCCATTGAGTTACTGAATGATTTTAATTTCATTATTCATATCACTGTTATTGTATCCCTTCACTCAGAAAATATTAGTTGTAGATTTTAGGGACAAAGTAGTATACGATAGGGTCAAAATTCCTGCTCTTTTGGAGTTCATATTCAGGTGATCTAGTATCACAATGTAAACAGGATGCACCAGATATCCTTAGTGAAAAAGCATATGGAAATCTCACAGATTATGGACCTTATGATTCCTACTGAAGACAGTTGGGGGCATTGTGTATTATATGTGATGCATGTTATATGATTTGTCTCTGAACACTGGGTAGACCATCAATAAAGCTATTACATCTGGCTGTATTATATGTATTTTAGCTAATGAAAGTTATTTGACCTTGGGTTTGGCAATAAAATTGAGGCGGCTTTTTATTTTAAATACGTCCTCATTGTATGGTACTTTGATATTTTAGGCATTTTATTAGTCCCTTAATGTATGCTATTATCTCATTTAATTTTCAAAACAACCCATACAATGTAAATATTGTTATCTTCATTTCACTGAGAGGAAACAGAAGTTCAGAATATCCATAAAGAAAAATACTTTGAATTCTACAAACAAGCCAATTCAGAAGTCATTTGTCTCTGAAATACTTCCTAGGTTAAGTGACAGTAAATTGATATTCTAATCTGAAAATATGCATTTCTTACCATATTCTTGAAAAGTTTCATTGATTGTTGGTGAATAAGTAAATAGAAGTGTTCTAAATTTTGTCTCTTTTGACATTCACATTGTGTAGACTTATCAGTTTAACAGGTGTTTCCACACCTGATCCAAGTCCTTTTTTTTACATTTAATTTCATTTCAGCTACACTTGTCATGCAGAAATGTTCAGATGTAGACTCTATTCTTAAGGAATCTTATATTTGAATAAAGCAGAGCAGTATTTTACATTACTATCAATGCCATTCCTGTGGCAGCTGGCTTCTCTAGTTTGGCAAGACATTAAAGAGGTAAAACATAGGTAAGAAAATGGGTATTGTTATGAAATGAAGGAAAATCGAAACTGTCCTTTCCAATCATGTAGCGCTAAGGAAACAGAAGTTCCCACTTTTTGTTAGAAGTTGGAGTACTTTATGATTTACAGTCAGGTTATTAGAACACATTTCATATATTTTCCTTGTAACTCAAAGAGTAAAGAAGAAAACAAAGTTAGATTTAAAGTTGCCACAGACATAAAAAAAAAGATGTCAAAATGAATTTAAGCATGGCAATGGCGAGGTTTTATTTATTCCCCCCAGGAAAGTCATTTTGGAAATCTCAGCGCCTACAAGACCTTTTCGCGGCGGGGGCTGGAAGCGGCGGAACGAAAGGCGGAAGGTCCTGGGTTGCCGGGGCGGACGTGGCTCAATCTGTCCGTCCTCGCCGAGTTTCCCCCAGGGCTGGGACCTAGACGCGTGGCCCAGGCAGGGTCTCCGGCACCGTAGCGGTCGTCGGGGCCCAAGTGTGAGGCCCGCTGGGAAGTCTTCGAGCCTCAGGTGAGGAGAAGGCCGAGTTAGGGCGCTGTTTTGGGAAGCCCGGGGCCTTCGGGGAGGTCCGGGGATCGCCGGATTCGCCTGGGCAGGGAGTGCACGCCCCTTCTGCGCCCTGTCCTCAGCACGCTTTCCTCCCGCGTTTCCCCGCAGTTTTCTCTCGGGTGTGTTCTTTCTTTAGCACCTCTTTCCCTTTCTCCGCGTTCGGGTGCCGGGCTCCAGGGCGCGTCTTTCCTTGAAGAATTTCCTTCTCGAACAGGATTTCTTTGCCCGGGCAAACTGACCGACGGTGGTAATCCCGAGGAAGTGGCCTTTACAGGCATCAACTTAGATTTTGGTTTTTTTTTTTTTGTTGTTCCCATGATTAACCTCGCCAATTTTGTGTTCATAACTGGTAAACAGAAGTTTGCGCTTGAGGAAAGTTCAGTGAATTGCCCAGGACATCACACAGTGTGCTCTAGAGGCCAGCTTTAATGATTCTGGTTGGTCCTCTGAGTAGAGGAAACTTAGAAAATTTACAGGATCTAACGTGGTGGGTTCTTAGAAAACTAAAGTCCAATAGGAGACGGCTATGGAGAAGGAACTCCCTTTACACCTAGCCCCCTTGCATTTTAAAGAAAGTATTCCGGGAAACAACCAAGGAGGAAAATGGATCATTTTGTAGCCTGTTCTCCATGTTAGTAGGCAATCAATTCATAACAAAAATTTAAGACTTTGTACCTTGAGCATAGTGAATAAATACATAGGAAGTGAGTACTGTAGAAAAGAATCACATGCCAGCGATACCATTTAAAAAAGAATCTACTACTTGTTTTTTCCCCATGTATTTCCGATTCCTACCTTAGAAATGATGCTTTTTTTCTTCTTCTTTTCAAAATCAGGATATAGCATGTAGTTTGGTTACTTATTCCAGATTCCAGATTCCACTGTTTAGGCCTATGCATTGTAATATGTTTTCTGTTGGTTATCCCACTCTTATTTCCATCTGGAGCAAGAGCATTGAATTCATGAGATACTACACGTAGGTAATCAACACAAAGTATCATTAATTTACATGAGTACATTAAGTAGTTCTAGTGGATGAAGTTTATTGGATGGTGATTTAATAGATTCATGGTATAGGCTGCTTGCTTGTATTATAGTTCTTTAGCTGTGTAATCTTTGGCAAATTATTTAGCCTCTCCACTTTCCTTATTGGTAAAATGGAACTGATAATACCTACCTCTAAGAGTTATATTTAGGGACTGAATGAGTGAGAACATGGAGTGTTGTTATTAGAATTAGTAAGTGTTAAATAAAAATATATCAGGCAGTGTTTTATTACACTGTTAACTTAGTAGTTAACATTGCTTTGTATAAGGTTTTTTGTTGATGGGTAATATCCAGAAATTTACTTAAACTTCTCATTTCTCGTTTACTTTTTTGTAGCCATATTTTTTTCCTATGTCATATTGCCACATAATTCTGTGGATTATATCTTTAGTAAAGTTGACATATCTTCAAGGTAACATTCATGTTACATTTACATAATATCATATATTTGTGTTCCATTCTATTCTATTTTAGTTAATACATGTGATCAATTCTTCATTTTTCATTGGAAAAGGAAAAGAATACATACTTAAGTGGAATTCAATTCTTCAAAATTTGGAGACCATGTGGTTTCTGGTAGCATCATTCAGACAGATAAAATTTCCTAAAGTGAGGATAGATAAAAATGTTTATTCTGTGGAATCTAGAATTTATACATTATTTTTTCCTGTAAATACTTATTAAGTATATAGTATACAACATATTTGTGGATACAAGGATACAGTTCTTATTCTTTAAAAGTACTCAATCTGTCAGAAAAGAATAGTAGAGTTAACTAGATATTTATTGTGGTTGTATTAAAAACATTGCTTGAAGCCAGTTGTATAAAACATAAAAGATTTTCCATTAATATTTACAGAAATGCCCCCCCCCCCCCGCTTTTAAAAGAATTAGAAATTACAGAAGGGAATAGAGTACATAAGAGAAATTCAAGAAGCGCGTCAATTAATTTATTTGATTTTTGGGTACAAGGACAATTAAAATGTGGGGGTTTGGGTGTAGCTTAAAGGTAGAATGTGTACTTAGCATGTGCAGTTCATGGGTTCAATCCCAAGCACCCCAAAAAAGCCAACACAAAAAAGGTGGCTATGAAATGCCAAAATGTGTTCAGTTGAGTGTAGTTATGGTTTAAATGGATATATACTCCACTTCCACAGGCTGTGGTGAGATGTTTTCTTCAGAGACTATCCATGACAGATCTGCAGTATTTTCACAGACTGATTCTCCTTTTTTTTTTTTTTTTTCTCTTTTTGAATTTACATGTCTAGTCTTTTTCCAGGGATAGTCTTCCCTACAAAGTTAAATTGAAGAGGAAAATTTAACTTTATGAGAAAAACAAAGAGCTTGAAATAAAAGACCACTTTCACCTAAACTAGGATTATTTAAAATCCATTCAGTCATCCAGATAGCTTTTCAAATAAATAATATTGACTCATTGAACTCACTCTTTAGAACCAATTAAAATTCGAAAATGTGAAGAAATATGACTGAATAACCAGTTTTTATATCCTTTATGTTTAAAACATCAATGATCTTGGAACTTATCAGGTGATGTTAAAATTATATTTAAGTTAAAATTCTACATTCTGTTAGATTCCTTGTTTCATATAAGGAGGTTAGTCACCTTTACTTGTTCAAGTATTGAGTCTTATTGTTTTTATTTGGTGTGTTAAATAGTTCATATTAATTTGGTTTTCCCCAAGTATTTTAGCATTCTTTTTAAAAATCCAACAATCATCATTTTAAATTTCTTTTCTAGATTTGTTGAACTACAGAATGCTTCGATACCCATATTTTTGTAGAATACATAAAGAATATTTTTCATGCTGGTTGGAATCGGGCATACTTAATTTAGGTGTGTGGCCAAAAAAAATTCATACTACAGGAGAAAGATATAATGAATATGAAGCCCAGGAGCAAACAGGCCTAACTGGAGGTCAGGAATTACAGAGATCTCAAGATATAGATTCTGAAGCCATGGCTAAATTGCATGTTCCTGTAATGGTGGATGAAGTTGTACATTATTTGGCACCGCAAAAAGGGGAGGTGAGTAGATTTTTTTAAAAAAATTTTTTAGTCTTTTTAAATTGAGAAATAATTCACCAGTTGTAATATTAGTCATTTTAAGGCATACAATGCCATGATACATTCACATAAGACTGCACAGTCCTCACTACTGTCTAATACAGGAACAGTCTCATCCCTGCAGTAGGAAACCTCATACTCATTGGCATTCCATCCCCTTTCCTGACAAACACTAGCTTGTTTTTTTTGTTTGTTTTTTGTTTTTTATTTGTCTTTATGGATTTGCTTTTTCTGGACATTTTGTATAAATGGATTCATATAATATTTGGCCTTTTGTGTTTGCCTTCTTTTTACTCAGCTTGTTCTCAAGGTTTGCCCCTAATTTGTAATTTGTTCCTTTGTGTGTGTGTGTGTGGTGCTGAATATCAAATATAGCCTTGCACATGGCTAGGCAACAACTTCTTTACTACTGCACTACACCCCAACCCGACTTATTTATTTAATGGCTGAATCATGCCATTGTATGGATATATCACATTTTCTTTGCATTTATCAGTTTATAGGCATTGATGTTTTTTTCCACTTGGTAGCTACTGTGAATGTGACTGTTTTAAGCATTTGTGTACAAGACTTTGTGTAGACATATGTTTCAGTTCTCTTGGATATATGCCTCGGGATGAGATTGTTTCATACTTAATTCTTTGAGGATCCACCAAATTATTTAGTAGAATTGATTAGTTTTGTCAATTCATAGTTTACAGAGAATGTTATACTAGCTGATTGATTAAGGTATGAAAACCGAATTCTAGTAGTTTCCTGAGAATATCATAATCTTTTCAGGAATGATTAGGGTCAGATACACAGAACTGAATGTCTATTCCTTACTTTCTTAGCTTTAATATTCCAGGATCCTACTCCATTAGTCCATTTTGTCTTCAGAGAGACAAAACTAACAGGATGTATTTACGTATGTGTTTGAATGTCTGCTTGCATGTGTGTTACTCCATTTTCTGCTACTATAGCAAAATATTGGAGTCTGGACAGCTTATAAGGAAAAGAAATTTATATAGCTCCAGTTTTGAAGGCTGAAAGTCCAAACAGCATGGTACTGGCTCTATTGAGGCCTCCCTTGGCTGAATGGCATCATGGTGACAGTGTCATGGAGGGAACACTTGTGGGAGGGAGAGATCACATGGTGAGATAGGAAGCTGGAGCATGAGGAGAGGCCATTCTTTTTCTTTTTATTGCAATTACCTTGTAAGAAATACATCCACTTCTTCTGAGGGCAGTGCCCTAAATGACTTAATTATATTCCTGTCAGCCCCACCTCTTAAAGGTTAAAGCAACTTTCAACATTGCCACACTGGGGAGTGCACTTTCAAAATATGAATTCTTGGGGGACAAACCACAGAGCATTGTGTCTTGTGAGAGTGTGCTTTTGTGTGTAGACAGTTAAACTCCCTATCCACAAAGGATATATTCCAAGGCCTCCAGTGAATACATTAACTATGGATACTACCAAATTTTTGTATGTATTGTGTTTATACATATTCATTCTTACTGTAGATCTTAGGAACCTCAGCATTGAATGTTTTTGTTTTCTTATTAAGTTGATAATATTCACCTTTTGCTTAAAGGAAGCAATTTTTGGCTTTTATTTGGCACATCTAAATCATCAGCATCTTGACCCTTGCACTTTGGTTGCTATTATTATGTGTAACAAAGGTTACTTGAATTCAGTAAAGCAGTACTGTGACAGTTGATCAAATAACAAAACCAAAGAGGGTGAGTGCACACAGTTTGAATATTCTTCACAAGGGGGTGATTCATGTCCCAAGTGTGACAGGGTAGAATCATGTGAGATTTTCATCACACTGTTCAGAATTTTGCACACTTTAAAACTTATGGATAGTTTCTTTGTTTTCCTTTTTTCTTTCTTTCTTTCTTTTTTTTTAAATCTGAAGACAAGAGTCTTGCTAAGTTCTGAGGCTGGGCTGAAGTTTGAGGTCTTCATGTTTCTGCCTCTGGAGTCATTGGAATTAACAGGCATGTGCTACCACCTCCAGCAATAGTTTATTTTTGAAAAAATGAGCGTTTACCATGGATAATTGAAATTGTACAAAGTGAAACTGTAGATGAGGGGTGACAAATTGTGTGTTTGAGGGTTCAGGGGAGAGAGATTGAGATTGAAAGAGAAATTGATATTTTAAAGAACTGGTTCATGGAGTTGTGGAGTCCTCCATCTGCAGGATAGATGGGCAAACTGGAGACTCAGGGAAGAGTTGGAGTTTGAGTCCAAAGGGAGTCTGCTGGTAGCAATATCTATAATTTAATAATGACAGTATTCTGAGTTACTGACTTTAGAAATGGGACCCCTTATTCTGAAAGCTGTTCTTACCTAAGTCACTTTTTTTTTTTTTAAAGCACACCTTACTGCTTTTTACCAGTGTATAGGAGAGGACATAGTTTAATGGAGATTAAGAGCAAAGATTCTGGAACTGCTTCAGTCCAAATCTGTATGGGGAACATGTGCATAAATGCACATGCACACAGAACTTTTTAGTTTTTGTCTGTTTTTGAGACATATCAAGTTGGATCAGGCAATTTTAATTAAGTTCTAAGCTGTATGCATAAGGTAAGATATATGTTTGTCTAGATGTTGCTCATACTAAAGCCATAAGTTATATGAAGCGGGTTTTATTCATCATAAAAATATATACTTCTTCTCAGGCAGTATATACATAACAAAATAAATCCAATATTCTCAAATGAATTTATTTGTGTAAAGCCTCTAGCTTAATGCTTTCACATAGTAGGGGCTCTAAAATATGTATTCATAAAGTGTAAATATGAAAAATTGGGCAAAACTTTCAGTTGAATGCAACTTCACCAAGTGAAATTCTCTTCATTTTCTTTAGAGATTCATAATGTAGAGATAGCAGTTAAAACCCATAAATACAAAATTTCAAAAGTAGATTCAAATATATGTGATTTATTTTACACATACACATATAGAGTGGAGGGACTGTTATATCCATGGCTTCAGTTTCACTTCTGGAATCTCAAAAATCAAAACACATTGTATCTATTTACTGAACCCTAGTAGCAAAACTAAATATTTATTTTGTACTAGCTCATAGAGTGGAAAAACAAACCAACAAAAAGAAACCCCACTAAGTCTCCTAGGAAGTCTGTATTGTATCTGCCTTCTTTCTAAAACCAAGTGAAATAAAATTAGATGATTCTAAACTTGACCTACACTTCTGTTTCATTCTGTTCAAATTCCTAACAAATGTAATGTTGGTTTATTTTGAAATTTCCATTGTTTTGATTTGAATTGGGTTTTCCAGTAACTTTTTATAGAAAGCTTAATTTTATGAATGTTATTTCTGAAAACTTTCATGTGAGATGCCCTTAGAGACAACGTTGTTCTTGCATTTTTGGCTGTCTGGCAGACAGCTTTACTCACTCTTCCCTTAATCTTCAAGTAATGAAGAACTGGTGACAATTCTTGGACAGGAAAGGTCTTCATCTCATCCAGAATTCATTATTTGCTTCTCTTTTTCCTTTGCAAACTATGAGTCATATATATTCAGTTGTATCAATCACCCACTTACTTATGTTTTCCACATTACCTTCAATGAATTTAGAGATGAAGCTTTTGAACAGAATCAGAACATTTAAAAATATTTAAATGTAGCCTTATGTGGGGTCTCAGGCTTTTAAAGTTACTTTTTTCTTTAATGTTTAAATGTTACTGACATAAAGAAAATATTTATTTCAGCATAATAGCTAGTTCACTACATATTGGTTTTGCAAAAACATTTAAAATATTTGCTAGTTTGAATTATAAGAATCATCTTCCATTCCCTTGGTAGATGAAGAAAGAACTAAGTAAATCATAATTGTTTCTCTTTCTTAGGTTTTTTTTTTTTTTTTTTAAGATACAGAAAGAAAAATTCAGTATTATTTATTTTTTCATCTGGTTTTTGTTTCTGTGACACCTTGTGTATGTGGTGCTGGGGTTTGAACCTGGGTCTTTGTGCATGCCAGGAAAGTGCTTTAAGCACTGAACCACTGCTCCAGCCCCTCTTGCTTAGTTTTTATTTCATATTCTGGGTGAATAACTTTTTGTAAGAATGTTATCTAAAAACATGTTTCTTGTACCTCAGATGTTCTACTCCAGGCTACGTTGATCAATTTTTTTTTCATTTCTAATTTCTGAAAACAGGAGAAGTTAAATATTATCTAGCATAGTTTAAAATAACAGTTTGGAGGGTATAGGAGACTTGGAATTCTTTGCCCAATAACAATGCTGATTTAGTTTAACATATTGAGGCTTCTACGAGATGGACAAGTAGTAAGGGAGATGATAGATATGAAAGGATTAGTACCAGTAGTTGTGCAGTTTTGGTCAAGTAACTTATCATGAATGTGTTTCACATTCTTCATCTGCAGAAACAGGAAGTAGAACCTACTCTCGATGTTTACTATGAGAACTAGATTAGTTAATGTATGTCAGTTGCTTAGAATGGTATCTTCCATGTAATATGAGCTCAGTAAATGGCTCTTGTCATCATGGGGAGAAGAAGGATGACGATTGGTAGCTACATAAAAATTAAAAATTCTTAATGGTCGATTGTCTCCACTCATCAGTGGAGGTTGGGACTAGACCCTGGCCAGTGAGAAAGTTGGTTTATTATTATGTGTTAAATCCAGATAAGATGTAATGCTATACAACATAATCCTTTTTTAGAGATACTGTGGGAAGGGGAAGGGAGGGATAAGGGTGAGTAATTGGTGGGGCACTCCTGGGGGTAACTGTAATATCCAGAATCTATACACATTTTATATTATTTTGTTAAAAAGTTGTATGGTTGTTCAAAAATAAAAAAAAATTTAAAAAAAAATTAAAAATTCTGAAGAAAAGTGCCAGGAGACCGCAAAGGTGGAACCAACACATTTGGAACTGAAAAAGTATTGGTTCCTCTGCTTAGAACTTTCATCACCATCCATCAGGTAATGAATCAAATTTTACTTAAGGGATCTTTCTGTGAGCCTCCAGGGGAGATAGGTGTTCCTGTTATGCATTAATGGATTCATGTTTTTTCTTTCATAACACTTTTTTTTTTTTTGGTACTGGGAATGGACTAGGAGTCCCTTGTCACTGAGTTATATCTCCAGTCCTCTTTATTGTTTTATTTTGAGACAGTGTCTCGCTTAAGTTGCTGAGGCTGGCCTTGAACTTGCTATCTTCCTGCCTGAGCCTCCTGAGTAGCTGTAATTACAGGCATATGCAATTGTGCTTGGCTATAACACTTCTAATAGTTTAAAATCATAGGTTTTTTTTTTTCAAGATTATTCATTCAATGGATGTCTCTTCTCATAGATTGCTCTCTATGAAGTCATTGATGTGTTTGTCTTGTTTGCCTTTGTACGTCCAGTACTTGTCTCAAGGCTTATTGTGTGGTGACGTTATACAGTGATATTTTAAGTAAATGAATGAAAGTCAAAGTAAATTGGTGAACACATGTGAGGCACCAATAAAAGGAATGTCCCTTGGGTACTCTGGCTCAGTACTTTCATATAATTTCAGCCTTAGTGTGGAAGATCTTTTCTGATTAGGTAACTGGAGAAAGCTGATGAGAAAACAGAAATGAAGGCAAAGAAAATAAGCTGACACCTAAACTGAGACAAAATCAATGTGATGATAGGCTAAAGTTGCAAGTTTAGTTTATAAATTAACATTAAATGTTACTTTTTATAATTATTAGATTTAGTAGTATGATGTTACCAGCTTTGAAATTTTTCTTTCTTTTTTCTAATCTTTTATTTTATTTTATTTTATTTTTTTTGTGGTGATGGAAATTAACTCAGAGCCTCAAACATACTGGGCAGGTGCTCTATCACTGAATCACATCTCCAGTCCAATAATTTTCTTTATTAAAAAACCATAATCCTCTATACAAGAAGTTTTCTTGAGACCAGTAGCAATTTTATTTGTTTTACTTGAAAATCTTTCTAATCTTTAGTGGAGAATAAACATCAAAGGAAAAAATACTGATACTATATATTTTTTCTAAATATTGAATGCTGATGATAAGGAGTTTGACACCAAATTTTTTGAGTGTTAGGAACCCTTCAAGTCTTCTGTGTCAAGAGTAACAACATAGCACTTTCCTTCCGTTAGAACTCTTGAAATTTCAGCCGGAATGGACTATATCAGGATGTAGTGTTTTTATTTCCTTAATTTTTAGTATACAGATTTCTTTGAGGCAACATTTATTTCACATTGGCTCCTACTTTTGAAGAATGTTTTTGTCTTAAAAAATCATGTAGCACATTAAATAGCTCTTGTATTAAAATATATTCTGAAATGTGATATTTCCAGTGCTGTGCTGGTAACAATTTAACATCTGGCTCTGGGAACAGGATTGGATGTGAATTAAAAAAAAAAAAAAGCCCTGGTTTGCACATTTCCATGGTATACACATTTCTGCCATTACACATTTCAAGCTGTCAACCTGCTGTCACTGAATTTAGATTTAGTCTCTGCCTTTTTTTCAACTTGTATGCCCTTTTTTAAATTTTGTATTAATTGTAATAGAATCTTCCATACACAGGAAAGTAGTATTTTATGTGTCTGTGCTCTTATACTTACTTTTCCCTGTGCCCTGTTGATGTGAGAACAAACATCTTGTTCTTATTTCAAAATATGAATTTGTCAATTTACCTTTCTTAAAGTGTCTTGAGTCACTTGTTTCTCCTCTCTACTACCTTAGTACCCTACTACCCTGGAACCAGAATTATAATCAGTTCATGAAGTTGTGTTATAATCATTTCTTTGTTTCCACTAGATTGGAAATTCATCAGTACAGAAAAATGTTGTTTTCTTCTTTGTTATTCTAGTACCAGCAGAGTGTCTGATCCAGTGGGAGGACAATAGATGTTTATTTAAACTGTAGTTGAACTGGTTATTTGTTCCAGTTGTAGTTGATTTCATATGTTTTTCTTATTTATATATTGCAATCTGAGAATAGTGCTTTCCTTGAGTTCTGGGTTATACAATTAATTCTTTTGTCATTTGTTTAATAAGTCCTTTTGATACTTGTACTACATCTTAAAAGGGTCTCAAAAATATTATTGACCTCCAGTTGGGGGGTGCAGTTCAGTGGTAGAGTGGATTGCCTAGTGTTTACAAGTCCCTGGGTTCAATCCCTAGCACTTCAAGTAAAGTTGTTAACCTAATCTAGCTAGTAATGGTTAATAATGACTTGAGAATAGCAACTTAGTAGTTAAATAAAGTACTTTAAAAGAAAATAAACCTTTTAAAAGAAATATTGTTCTTTTCAAATTACTTTGTAGTTCCCAGAAATACATAATTGTATTAAAATGACATGAGAACATTCAAGCAAAATGAGTTGATGTCTTATTAATTTTAGTTTTCCAGGTTCTATATATTTTTTTCTGTGAATACATCTAAAGAATATCTTTAATATATACTTAATTGGTATCATATTTCATATTTAGTTTTGTGTTTATTATATGCAATATTGTATTATTTATTTTGTTATTTATTTGGGATATTAGTGTCATTTAGTATCAGACCTGTACTTGTACTGGTGATATTATGAATATTTTACATATTGTTAAAAGATTTTAGGGAGTCAGTAGTAGTAACAAAACAATTGAACAATAATTTTATATTGAAATATTTGATCATTTCATAAACAATTTTTATAAGGTATTTTTAGTTATAAAATTATAGTTTATTAAAACTAATGTATATTGGTTAATTCCATCTTCCTCAAACTATTATGTTTAGAAATTCCTCTTAGAGTATCTTAGGGGGTGTAGGATTATGGATCCCATTGGTAAATTTATCTGCTTTCTGTAATGAGTAATTTAATTCATTATAGATGATTATACATGGTTAACATTATTTATAAAATGCTTGTTCATATCATGTTATAAGAAATGTGAAAAGTGGAAAAATAGGGGGCTGGAGTGGTGGCTCAGTGGTTGTAGCGCTCTCCTGGCCTGTGTGAGGACCCAGATTCAAACCCCAGCACCACATACACAGCTGAGTGTTGGACAGAGGACAGATGAAAAAATAAATAAAAATTGATTCTATCTTTCTGTCTCTCACTGTCTTATTCTCTCTTCAAAAAAAGGAAAAATATTTTTTATTATCTCTTCAGATTTTCCTTGGTACATAAAAGGAAATAAGACCTTTTAAGTAAATGAGCTACGTAATCCTACCCAAAGTATTAGTCTCTTTAACCGTTCTTTAAAGTTTTAGAAGCAAGTTAATTCTGGAAAGCAGTGTGGAGACTCCTCAAAAAATTAGGGCTGGAACTGCCTTTTGACCCAGGTATCCCACTCCTGGGTATCTTCCCAAAAGAGCTAGAATCGGCTTACTAGAGATACAGCTTCAACAATGTTTATAGCAGCTCAGTTTACTGTAGCTAAATTATGGAACCAACCCAGATGCCACTCACTTGATGAATGGATCCAAACTATGGTACATATATACAATGGAGTACTACTCAGCTATTAGAGAAAACAATATTATGACATTGTAACCAAATGGATGGAGATGGAAAACAATTTTGCTAAGTGAAGTATCCCAAACTCAGAGACTCAAGGGCTGAATGTTTTCTCTCATTCGTGGATGCTAGAATATAAGTAGCATCAGTACGTTAGATGGCTAACTTAACAATTACCTCAGCATGTATGAATTCTTACATGATCATGGGGAACTGTGCTTAGGTTCCTGGGGGACGTGGGGTGGGTAAAGAGGGGAGAAGGGAATAGGAAGGACATCAAGGTGACCAAAGGGAGGTAGTATGGGGGAATCTAACCTGAGGGGAACCTCTGACTTCCATGAGAAGTCCAGTTAATATGAGTCTCAAGTAAAGACTTTCACATGGAACCACGGGGATCCCAAAGCAAGTAAACCATGGTCTGGCACCAATATTGGCTTGTTCTGTCATTACACTTTTGTTCTTGATTATTTTGATGATGAATCCTTCCTAGTTGAAAGATCATGTTTGTTGAATAAAAATAAAAAAAAAGAAGCAAGTTAATTATTTATTAAAAAAATGAAAATAACATTCATGTTTATTTTTCTATAATGATGGGTTACCATTTAAAATATTGTTAATCATTATATATGCATATATATGTGTATTTATTTATTTATACATGTGTACAGCAAATAAATGATATTATTTATCATATTCAGATCTTTAATTATTATAGTATATATTGAATATTTCCTGTCCTTTTTGGTAAGTTCATCATCCATGAGAATATGCCTATTTTTCTACCAATGAATTAATGCATTTTTATCACTGTATATAGTTCTCTTCACAAGAGCTTAGAAACAAATTATTAATAGAGGACATCAGATAAATACGATCCACAACTTATTCATTTTTTTTCCCTATACTGTTTTTAAATTACTTTCCCCCCATTTAAAATCTTTATTATAAACTAAAAGCTGAGTCTTAAGTATGTTTTGCCTACTAAAATATAAGAATTAATATTTGAAAAATATTTCATCTTCAAAGGTAATTACAAGGGGCTGGAGCGGTGGCTCTGCAGTTAAGGTGCTTGCCCAGCATGTGCGAGTACACGAGTTCAAACCCAGTACCACGTACACAGCAAAGTTTCTGAACAACAAAAGCCACATGAAAAACTAAATAAAGTTGATTCTGTCTGTCTCTCTCTCTCTGTCCCTCTCTCTTTAGAAAAAAAAAAAAAGGTAATTACAAGTTACTTTTAAAAATCATTAGTCCATATTTAGGAAGCTGGGGTTGATTACAGACCCTCGGTATGAAGAATTTCAATTGAAGAAAGAAAGGACAATAATAAAAATAAAACTTACTCAGAATTTACACTATCAGTTGATTTAAAAAAATAATAAAATATTTTTGGACTCTACTTATTGATGTAAAAAAATGTGTGCTATAGTCCTTAAAAAGCCATGGTTCAGAAACTATACACATATTATTTTGTAAAAAATTTGTATGGTTGTTCAAAAATAAAAATAAAAATAAAAAAAATATTAAATAAAAAAAAAGCCATGGTTGACAAAACTCCTAAGAGATAATATAGAAGAAAATTTGGTTGATCTTGAGTTTGGCAATGACTTTTTAGATAGATCATCAAAGATACAATCTGTGAAAGAAAGATTTGATTAGGTTACACCAAACTAAAATTAAAAATTTTGCTCTGTTAAAGACACTGCCAAGAGAATGAAAAAACAAGTCAGACTAGGAGAAAATGTTTGCAAAAGATACATCTGATAGAGAACTCTTATATAAAAAATAGAAAAAAATCCTTTTAAAACTCAACAGTAGAAAAAAACCATTTAAAAAATGGGTCAAAGTTCTTACTAGACACCTCATCAAAGAAAATATACAACTGGCACATAAACATATGAAAACATGCTTCCTATCATATGTGATGGGATAATTAGAATAGTGAAATACCAGTATTATGTATGTGTTTTTGTTTTTCAGTGCTGGGATTTGAAACCAGGGACTCATACATACTGGTCAAGTTTTCTTTCTTTTTTTTTTTTTTTTAAGAGAAAGGGAGAAAGAGTGAATCAATTTTTATTCAGTTTTTCATGTGACTTTTGTTGCTCCAATACTTTGTTGTATATGTGGTGCTGGGGTTCGAACTTGAATCCTTGTGCATGCAAGGCGAGTGCCGTAACTGGATCCACTGCTCTAGTCCTCTAGGCAAGTTTTCTGTCACTGAGCTATAGCCTCAGCCCTGTATATATGTATTTGATAAAACCAAATGCTGACAAGGATGTGGAGCAACAAGAACCCTCATTGATGGTAGGAATGTTGATGATATTGTAATTTTGGAAGACAGTTGGATTATTTCTTAGAAATTTAAATTTACTCTTTTTTTAAAATTGGTTCAACATAGTTTTACATATTGAAAAGATTCATTGCTTCACATTCATACATGTATCTGTAATGACAGAGTAGCTTAAACTCAATCCTTGTCCAGGATCTTCCCCCTGCTTCCCCCACTCCCCCATCTCATGTCTCCTCTGTAATTCCTCCATGTAACAGGTGTAAATGACCATATACATGTATTATTATTATTGAAATTGCTAGATTTATATGCTGCCTGAGTATATTTGGTCTTCTCATGGGAGTCAAGTGTACTCTACGGTATTGATCACCCTCTTTTCCCTCTTTTTTCACTCCACCCCCAAAGCTATAGTTGCTGTAGCTTATGTATTATTTCAGATTTGGTGGGTCTGTTAAATAAATGTGACTAACTTTCATCCTATGTTAGGTTTTACTCTAACTTCCTCATGTGAGAGAAAACGTTTTATCTTAAGGGCTTTGTGCTTTGCTTGTTTCACTCAACATGATTTTTTCTATTTCCATCCATTTACTTGCAAAAGTAAATGGATATCACAATTTTTTCTTTCTTTTTTTCTTTTTTAATAGAGAGAGAGACAGTGAGAGAGAGAGAGAAAGAATCAGTTTTATTTAGTTCTTCATGTGGTTTTCGTTGCTCCAAGACTTCATTGTGTACATGGTACTGGGGTTTGAACTTGCGTCCTCACGCGTGCCAGGCAAGTGCCTTAACCGCTGAGCCACCACTCCAGCCCCACAATTCTTTCTAATAGCTGAGTAGAACTTCACTGTGTGTGTGTGTATTTATATATCATGTTTTTGAGTTCCATTCATCCAGTGAAGGGACTTTGGGTTCCATAATTCAGCTATTGTAAATTGAGTTGTTGATGTAGCTGTATCTCTGATATGCTGATTCTAGCTCTTCTGGGAAAATACCCAGTAGTGGGATAGCTGGGTTATATGGTGGTTCCATCTCTAATTTTTTGAGGAGTCTCTATGCTGCTTTTCAGAGTGGCTGTACCAGTTTGCAGTCCCACAAACGGTGTGTTAGTGTTCCTTTCTTCCCGCAACCCCTCCAGCATCTGTCATTTTTTGTATTCTTCATCTTTGCCATTCTGAATGGAGTGAGGTGGAATCTCAGTGCAGTTTTGATTTGTGTTTCTTTGATTCCTAGTGATGTAGAACATAAGACTCCCATAGCTTGAAGTAAAACCAAGAATCAATGACTGGGATGCCATTAAACTGAAAAGCTTCTGCACAGCTAAGGAATTAGTCAAGGGTGTCAAAAGAACCTACAGAATGGGAGACAATCATGGCCTGCTGTCTCTCTGACAGGGGGCTAATAACCAGAATATAGAAAGAACTCAAAAAACTTACACAAAAAACACAAACACTTCTCATCAGAGGAAGTTCAAAACACCAATAGACATGAGAAAATGTTTTAAACATACTTTTATTGAATGATTCAGCAATCACTCTTCTTGTTTTCCCAAAAGAATTGAAAATATAGCCACACAAAACTTGCACATAATATTTGTAATAGTATTATTCATAATTGTTAAAACTTGGAAGCAACCAATATGACCTTCAGTAGGTGTTTGAATAAAGTGTGCTACATCCAGAGAGTGGAATATTATTCGGTGCTAAAAAGAAATGACCTATGGAATGAAATCCAAAGAATGGAGGAAACTTAAATGAATATTACTGAGTGTCAAAAACTAGTCAGAAAAGAGTATATACTGTGTGGTTCCAACCATTTGATATCCTAGAAAAATTTAAAACTATAGAGAAAGTAAAAATAGCAGTGGCTGTCAGCATTTATGGGAAGGGTATCAGCAGAGCACAGGAAGTTTGGACAGTGAAGCTACTTTATATGACAGTATAATGTTGGGAACATATTATATACACTTGCCCAAATGTACAACACATGGGTGGAATGCTAATGTAAACTGGTTTGGGGCGATAATGATCTGTCAGTGTAAATTCATCAGTTGTAACACATGTTCCACTCTGGTGGGGGCTGTTGAGGGAGGCTATGCATTTATGGAGGTGGAGAGTTTGTGGGAAATCTCTATCTTCTTTCATCTCAGTTTTGTCATGAACACAAAAATGGTTTAAAAAATGAAATCTACTAAAAAGAAATCACTGGTCTAGATATAACCAAATAAATTGTGTCTGTAGTTTAACGGATATATGAACTGAATCTTAAATTTACTTAAGTTATTCTTCTGGTCCACTAAATAGAGCCCAAAGAAATAGAAGTCCATTCTACATGGGAAGCCCATAGAAAAGAAAAGAAGGAATAAGTGTAGTTCTTCTGTTTACAAAGCACATTCATATGAGTCATCCTAGATGCTGGTTACTCTCTTTTCAAGTCAGCATTAGTCCCTGATCGATAGCAACTGCAAGAGGATAGGTCACTAGTGATTCTCTTTCCATTTTTCTTCAGAGTCCTGTATTGTTTTTATGACGAGTAGTAGGAAGTATACCTTGATCTTTTGAGTTCCCATAACATTTTATTTTACTCTTCTTCCACTGCCTTCTTATATAACAAACTACTGAGCTGGAAGTAGTATACTTAAGATGTTATTTTATAATAAACCAAGTTGCAAAGCCTTATGGTGACTCATCTTATAATGGTCTGTAGACACTCTCTTTTTTTCTTTTTTGGTTGGATAGTAGTGGCTGTTCCCTTTGGGTGAAACAAATACCATTTTCCAAAACATAATATGCTTTTAAATATTTTATTTTTCTTGATGAATGTGTTTTTAGAAAAAAGTTGTTTAGTTTTTTGTAGCTACGTATCTGTTTCTTGCATTTTGTACAAGTTAGTTGACTTTTTTGGTCTTGAATATTTGAGGTGTTACTATATCATTATGTGCTAATATAGGCATTTGTTTTTATTCTTATTCTATTTGTTTACTTTGTATAATATACAGAATTTTTCTCTATAATTAAATTTCAAGGTAAAATCTATATAATTCTTTGTTGTACTTTTTTTTCTGGAAAGAGCACCTGGATGTTGAATGTGTTTGTAAAGATGGATGATATTCCACTTGAGGCCAGTGTATGCTGGGAAGAGTATTATTAATAATAACAATACAGAGTCATGTAAGATTTTACTGTTGCAAAGCATTTTTGTATATTATTGTTTGTACTTTTCATTAGTACTAATCTCAGTAGTATTTTGTACAGAGTATTGTGTCAAAGGTAGAAAGGAGAGGTTTTGTTGGAACCATGTAGGAATAAATGACTGGCTAGATTTGAATGCTTTTAGATAATAATCAGATGATGTGATATGCTTGTTTTTCATCAAAAGTGTTAATTCTTATACTGATCAGCCTGTAAGATCTTAAGGGTTTATTTTGGGCCCCTTAATGGCTTACAGAGCCAATTTGGTCTAATGTCTGTGGAGGATAATAGATCACTAGCCTGTTGAACACTTGACAATATGCCAGTGCTCAGTCATTTGAAGCACCTCATGTTTCACAACCCTCCATGGAGGAGTCCAGACCCATCTCATTGGTCAGCTCACTGGATTTTTCAGAACTTTACCCCAAATTGATTTTGTCACAAGGAGACCTTATATTTATAATGACTGAAAAAGATCAGAAATTTCTCAAAAAGAGGTATGGGATAAACTGACTGTGCCATTTTTATAAATGAAGATGGAGGAAAATGGTGGTGTCAGGGGAAACAAAGTATAAGTGGATGATTTCAAGGAACCAAGTATAAATGCTTAAAAGGCCTAAATTTCTGTCATGTTTTCCCTGCTTTCTCTAATTCCTAACTACAAGAATTCTCTTAATTATTTTGATTTTGCTCTTATTTTGTAACAAATAATGAAACAACTTATTCAGTCCCCTACTCCACCATTGTGGAGTGGCCTTCATAATGGTCATATAATTTTTCTACCAATATAGAACAATAGATGTGAAACCAATATTTTTGAGTAGAAACTCTTGATCATTTGTCTAATTTAAAATTACCAGATAGGGACTTTGGGTGTAGCCTAGTGGCAGGGCATGTACTTAGCATTCCTGAAGCCCTGGGTTCAATCTCCAGCCTCAAAATTAAATCCCAAAGTTAGTAAAATACTTTGGAATCAACTTCTCTTGCTAGGGAATTTAGAATTTAAATTTAGACTGACAATTTTCAGAAGGGAAAATGGAGATGACTATGAGAACTATTTTCCTATTTTTATTTCAGTAACATTATGTTGGTAATAGAAACCTCCCAACTTTTTCTAAAATTAAACTTTTCCTTGAGGATCCTTTGCTTTAAGGTATGATTGATACCATATGTTATTATTTGATCGTATCCCTCAAAAGTTGATAGATTGTATGTTTAATCCTGAAATTTACATGTTAATGGTATTTGGAAGTGGGGCCTTTGAGATGTAATTAGAATTTGATGAAATAATGATGACTTTAGTGACTTTATAAGAATAGGGAGACCCAGGCTAGCATGCTTGCTCTGTCTCACCTTTAATGTCTTCTCATTATACAACAATAAGGACTTCACCAGAGGCCAAACAAATGTCAACAGCCATACTCTTGGGAATTCCCAGGTTATGGAACTGTGAGCCAAATACGCTTCTATTCTGTATAAAGTACCCAGTCTCAGGTATTTTCTTACAGCAACAGAAAATAGACTACAAGCATACAAGATAAAAATTTTATTTGAAATTATTTTTAGGTAGATATTAAAAATTCTTTGAAGATTTATATTAGGGATGTAACAATAAGTTCTGCTTAAAGTAACTATGCTTTCTGAAAAATTACCAGTGCTTTTACTGTCTTAATTCCCCATTTTTAAAAAGTATTCTGCATGTGGAGTGACACTATTCTTATGTCATTGTCTTGGTGTTATTGTTTCTGAGCCTTTTGCAGTTGTGTAAAGATAAGCAAGCAGCTATCCTAAACTTTTAAATCTTTCTGTTTGTTTTCATGTTTAGTGTATTCTGTTGTGAGTTTTTTTTTTTTTTAAGAGACAAGGACAGTGAGAGAGAGAGAGAGAGAGAGAATCAATTTTTACTGAGTTCTTCAATGGCTGTCTTTGCTCCAGCACTTAGTTGTGTACGTGGTGCTGGGGTTTGAACCCATGTACTTGGGCATGCCAGGCAAGTGCTGTAACCGCCAAGCCACCGCTCCAGCCCCTCTGTTGTAAGCCCTTCAGTTTGATAATTACATATAGAAAAAAATCCAAAACGTTAATGCTGCAGATCCCTTCACTGTTTCACTGTGGTAATAGGAATTGGAAGAATTAAATAGCTAAATAAGATAATAATGAACTCATTTTTGACACATATGTTTGGTTTTAAATTAATACAGTTATGTGGTATAGATACTTCTTTAATCACTGCAACTCTTTTTTAACTTCTTATTTTGTTTCCGTATTTGTTAATTGCATTATTTAGATTGGATAAAAAAATAGCAGTAGAAAAATAATTAACCCAGAATAATTGTTTAATCTCAGATACAGGTTGCTATTAAGTACTCCTATGGTTTGTCTCTCAAGGGTCCAAATGTTAGAAACTTTGTCCCCAGTGTGGTAATGTTGAAGTGGTGGGACCTTTAAGAGGTGAGGCCTAGTGGGAGGCTTGCCCTCAGAAGGGGTTAAGGTGACCTTGTGGGACCCTGAATTAATTCTTTTTGCCCACGTATTCTTATTAGTACATTATCATTATGAATAATGGTGGAATTCATTGTTACATATTTGTATATACATACAATATAACAGTATAATTTGGCCCATGTCATTCCCCAGTATTTGCCCTTTCCCGTCCCTCCTCCTTCCTCCTGGTCCCTTTCCTCTGCCTTACTGATCTCCCTTCAGTTTTCTTCAGATTCCCCTGCCCCTTCTTTTCCTTTTTCCTCTACAGTTTCCACATATGAGGGAAAACATACAAAACTTGACTCACTGAGTTTGCTTATTTTGTTTAGCATAATATTCTCAGTTTCTGTCAATTTTCCTGCAAATAACATAATTTCATTCTTTATGACTGAATAAAACTCTGTTGTGTATATATACCACAACTTTTTTATCCATTCATCTGTTGATGAATACCTATGGTTTCATAATTTGACTGTTGTGAATTTTGCTCCTATTAACATTGGTATGCATGTATTTAGAATAAAAGCTGAGTAGTGGTATTGCTGGGTTATATGATGGTCCATTGTTGGTATATTGACGAACCTTCGTACTATTTCCATTGTGGTTATACTAATTTACAATCCTAGCAACAGAACAAAGATGTTCATTTTTCTCCACATCTTCTACAGTTTGTTTTCTTGATGAATTGACTGCCATTCTAACTGGAGTTGTCGCACCTCGGGTGTCCCCGAGGACTGGCGGGTTGGCTTGGACCAGCTGAACCATCCCCTGGAGCCGAGCAGGAGGGTGAGTGCGGCCACTGGGCTCTCCCTGGACTCCCTTCTGTGGGAGCCCCCTCCGCTCGGCCGGGGAAATGAGTCAGTAACACGGAGTTGGTGGCAGCTCAAATCCATTTATTACCAAGGCACACGGGTTTTTATAGGGAGGGGAGACAGCCAAGGAACCAATAGTAGAATGACAGGTTGACCTGGCCTGTCCAACGAGGAATGACCGGGTCAACTTTGTCAGCTATCTCTATCAGGAAAGGCAGTTTTGAGGGTTAGAGAAGAGGAAGAGGAAGCAGGCATCAGGTTTGTGCCCTTTGTGCTAGGCGTGCGAAATTGGAGTGGAGAAGAAGTGTCATGGCGTCCAGTGCAGCGTTGGGCTTCAGTACAGTGCCCCACAGAGTGAGATGAAATCTCAATGTAGTTTTGATTTGCATTTCCCTGATTGTTAAAGATGTTGAATACTTTTTTTTTTGTTTTTTTGATACCAGGAATTGAACCCAGCGGTGCTTAACCACTGAGCCACATTGCCAGCCCTTTATAGATTTTATTTTGAGACCGAGTCTCACTATGTTCCTTAGGGACTTGCTAAATTGTTGAGGCTGGATTTGTACTTGTGATCCTCCTGTCTCAGCCTCTCAAGTTGCTGGGATTACAGGTGTGTGTCACTGAGCCTCCCTTGATATATATTTTTTTCATTTATTTGCTGGCTATTTGTATTCTTTCTTTTGAGAATTATCTGTTTAGTTCATTGACCATTCATTAATTGGGTTTTTGTATGTTTTGGTGTTAAGTTTTTTGAGTTCCTTATACATTCTGGATGTTGATCCTCTGTTAGAAGAGTAGCTAGCAAAGATTTTCTCCCATTCTGTAGGTTTTCACTTGACATTCTGAATTGTTTCTTTTGCTATTCAGAAGCTTTTTAATTTGATCCCATTTCATGTGTTAATTCACAATATTATTTCATGAGTTTTAGGAGTTCTATTAAGAAAGTCATTGCTTGCATCTGTATGTTAGAGCGTTGACATCTGTTTTTGTTTTTGGTTTTTTTATCCCTTAGTTATGTTTTTTCTAATTCCTAGGTCTTTGATCCATTTTGAGTTCGCTTTTGTGCAGGGCGAGAGATGATCTAGTCTTATTTTTCTACATATGGATATCCAGTTTCCCCAGCACCATTTATTAAAAAAATCTGTCTTTTCTGCAATGTATGTTTTGGCACCTTTTTTAGGATGAGATGACTGTAACTGAGTGGGTTTGTTTTTGTGAACTCTGACTTAACTTTTTTCCCATTTTTTAAAAATCAGTGCTGTATAGTTGTGCATATGGTAGAAATTGTTACGTTTGTGAAGGCACACAATATAACCACATAATTTGGCCAGTATCACTCCCCAGCACTCACCTTCTCTACCCCCTCATCCCTTTCCTCTTTTCTACTTATTTCTGTTTGATTTTTATGAGATACCATCTCCCTGTTTTCTCTTCCTATTTCCTCTGTAGCTTTCACATGTGAGAGAAAACCTTTTCAGCATTTATTATATGTATATATATATATGTGTATATATATATATTTTTTTTTTTTTTGGAGAGAGGAACAGAGAGAAAGAGAACCAATTTTATTTAGTTTTTCATGTGGCCTTCATTGCTCAGACACTTCATTGCATACATGTTGCTGGGGTTCAAACTCGTGTCCTTGTGCATGCCAGGCAAGCACTATAACCTCCAAGTCACCACTCTAGCCCCTGTTTGTATTCCTGATGATTGCCATTCTGACTGGTGTGAGATGAAATCTGAGAGTCATTTGATTTGCATTTCCCTAATTGCTAATGATATATTGAACTTTTTTTTATATATTTGTTGTCTGCTTGTATTTCTTCTTTTGAGAAGTGTCTGTTTAATTCATTTGCCCACTTATTATTAATTGGGTCTTTTTTGTGTTAAGTTTTTTGAGTTCTTTATATTTGGAGTTTATACTCATCAGCAGAGTAGGTAGCAAAGAGTTTCTCCCATTCTGTAGGTTCTCTCTTCACATTCTCAATTGTTTCCTTTGCTGTGCAGAAACTTTTTAATTTGATGCCATCCCATTTATTAACTTTTGGCATTATTTCCTGATCTTTATGGGCCCTGATTTAATTCTTGTGAGAGGGTTGTTTGTTACTCCACAGAGAGGGTTTCCTGACAGGAGCTATGGCGTTTGGGAGAAGAAAACCACCAATTTAAAGGAGGGCACCAGTAAAGTTAGTATCATGACTTCACTTTTTCCTCACCCTCTGATGTCCTGATGGTGTTTCCCGTTGGACTCACTTATCCAGAGGCCAACAGACAGGATAGCCAGGTGATGCAGTTGATCAAGTTAGTCTCCCTGGACATATATGGGGTAGAGAAAGGTAGATGACTCTTGAAAGGTAACAGGAAGCTATCAGGCCCTCTTACAGTGTCCACGCTGATCATTACAAATAATGTATTATAGCTTTTAATGGCTTTGAAGGAGGATATAGTTCCACACTTTTTTGTTTTCCGTATTAGAAACTGAGGCTTTACCAAGTGAAGTGACGTTTTCTGATTATTTGTGAATAATCAGATGGAGACTTAGAAGCAGTGCATGAATTGGAGGCAGGGTCAGGTAACAGTTTCTATTTTATATCATAACTTCAGTATGCTTCTATCAAAGAAATGCTCATGTAATCAAAATCATAACCAAATGCCACTTTTTCCATAGAGAATGTTCTGAGGTATAGATCCCTCAACAAAGTGCCAAACACATAAAAATTCAATAAATTCTTATTGGATTGAATTTTTTAAAATTTTTTTATATTATACCTGCCAAAAGTAATTTGATATGACTTTACCCTGTCTTTTTGTTACAAAAATGTGCAAAAATAGGTGTCAAAATATGTGTATGCTTTTCTTCCACAATCAAGCAAAATCAATATAGTATTAGGCCAATTAGATCAGGTTTTGTGGAGTTTTTTTTTTTTCCTTGATCCAAGAGAATTGTTGAAGAGTATGAAGATAAAAAGTGATATAGAATTTCTATTTTTAATAGGCTATTCCAATGGCGGATGGTAGATTTGTAGGCAAGGAGGCTAGTGTTTTATATTAAAGACAACAGATGTTGGAACTAAAACAGTGGTAATCCATGTATTGAAGGAAGGAATTTAAAAAATCAGTAATGGTGATGAATTGGATGAAGAAGGTGAAAAAGCCTAATATCCCTTCCTTTTTTTTTTTTAATGAATAATAGATGGAGACTGGTGAAGAAAAATCAGGTTTTGGGGAAAAGATGAATTAAATTTTGGATCAGCAAGGCATTATTAAAACCAAAAAAGGAATGAGGTTAATCATGAATGTGTGTTAAAGAAAAATTGAGCTCCAAGGATGGAACTCCAAGGATATTAGCTTATTATAAGTTCAGTGGCAGAAGATGGTATTTAAGGAAGAGGAGTGAAGGAATGGTGAAAAAAATATGCAGATAACCACAATACTGGAAGCATGGAACCAAAGAAATAAAGTTTAAGAAAAAAGGTTATCAATAGCAACAAAGGAACCCAAATTTCAGAAAGTAGAAATTGGAAATGTTTTCGAGTTGATAACTAAATGGTTACCTTAGGGAGAGCAATTTCAGTGAGGTAATGGTTCATTGGAAATCAAATTTTTATATGGAAGGTAGAAGAAGGAAAAGGAACTCTGAATTTAGCTAAAAAAAATTGGATGAGAATAGGAAAGAAATGGATAGTGGTGTCTCAAAGAATGCTTTTGTGTACTTGTGTACAAATGTATGTTTATTGGTAAAAGGCGTTTTCTTTTGTGAGGATACAGTAGGCTAGAGTGGAAGCTTGAAAGTATAGGTGAGGGAAAGTCTGGTAACTGCTGGAAATCTTTATTCAAGAGTACATGTATAAAAAATTGCCCTTGGGTGGAAGAGAATCATTTCTTCTTTTTGGGACTTGAAGTAAGAGTAAGGGTGGCAGTAATTAAAGATACTTTTATAGATGATATATCAGAAGAATTAAGAGAAATCCAATCTGAGGGCTTCCATTTTCATCATGAAGTCGAAGACAGCATTGGTAAATCTCTGAGGTTGTTTGAAGAGATTAATGAAGTAGTGGTTTGAGGAGATTGTTGAAAATTCAAAATAATCATTTAGAACTGGTTATGTGATTTCCTTGAATAGTGCTTAGCTCCCAAATAGAAGAATAACTTGTGTGAATTTATCAGATGATGAGGTGATTTTTTCCCCCTGGGTAAAAACAATTTGAGCATTAATCTGACATGATGGTTTTGCTGGTGAGATAGGAACTCAAAGGAAAAGAAAGGGTGATAGGGAGGAATTGGTTCCCATGACACTGTAGGGATCCTGACTGGTTTGGGATGGAGGAGAGTCTATGAATGGCTCTCATTGAAAATGCAAGGGAAGAATGAGGAGGACTTGCTAAGTGTTTGCTTGCTGATGTCGAGGCTCTAGAAGAGAGGTTGAGAGTGATTGGTGATATATATATGCTAAGAGATAAGCTCTGCAATAGAGTAAGGGGTGCAGGAATATTTGGACCAAGAGCAAAAGAGGTGGTACAGTGTAGTGGTTAAAAGCCTGAGCTCTAGACCTCTGCTACTGATTAAGCAAAGTCCATTATCTCTCTCTGCTAAATTTTCATTTGCAGAATGGGATAATAATAGTTCCCACCTTATTGGATATCAGTGTTTACATATGAAGTGGTCAAAATGTGTCTGGAACATAGTAAATATTCTATTTTTGATTATTACTTATTATTGAAACAATGAAGCAGAGAACAAGTAGTATGATTGGGGACAGTGGGGGAGAGAGGAAACAAATGAGACTATAAGCACGTGTGCATATGCAAGGATTGAAGTAGTTGTGGTTAAAGCATAGAGTATTTGAATTTAAAGTTTCAGAGTTAAAACGGGTTGAGGGGATTGAAAAGCCTAGCAGCTGATTGTGAGAGGTGAAGGTCATCAGATTTGAGATGGACATGTTGATGAAATATCAGGTTTGTATTTATAAACATAATAATGGTGAATGCAGCATCTGCAAAGGTGTGTTGTATTTTCTGCTTAAATATGACCATTTGGCATTGCTGAATGTGATTTGACGGAAAGATAGTAATGTTTTGCTTGATTTACACAATAACTGCATTCCTAGAGAATTCAACGAATATTAAATCTCTATGAAAGAAATTCGTGTGTAAAAATGCAAACTCTGCATGTTCTCACTCATATGGAAGTTAAAAAAGTTGATTTCATATAATAGAATAGTGATCTCTAGAGATTAGGAAGGGAGGGGAAAGTGGGGGATAGGGAGAAATCAGGTAGTAGGTACCAAAATACAGTTAGATAGGAGGAATAATAATTTCTAGTGTTCTAAATAACATACTAAGGTGACTAGTTTGTAATAATTTATTATATATTTTATAAAGAAAATAGAAGGGTTCCCAACACAAAAAATAAATATTTAAGATAAAAATAATGATTACCCTGATTTGATCACTATTCATTGTACATGTCTATCAAATTGTTACACTATATCCTCTAAGTATGTACAACTATTTCAGGTCAGTTTTTTTTTTAAATGTGTAATATGAAAAATGAATTTTCGTTTTAAACTTAGACAACTATCTCTGCTGCCCTTCATAAATTTGTAAGACAGTCAGAATTTGGGTCATTTTATTTTGTAGCCACACACTATATGCATTTATGCACTGCAGGACACTCAGTATTGCTGTGTTAACCTTTCAAGTGCCAATGGAATCCTCCAGTTCTTTTATTACAGCCCAAACACATTTTCAAAATGCCTATATTGAGCATTACTGGGTTAGGGAAAAGAGGGCATAGAGCAATATTTGGATAGACCTAGTGAAAAGGGTTCCATTTTGCACCATGATCTAGTAATAGGGATGTGAGACAGAGAACCACCTGGTAACAAAATTTCAGGTAGAAAATTTCTGGTATTTGCTGTGGCATGAGATGGCTCAATTTCTTTCTATCTTTACCTCATGCCCATGTTTATTTTTTCCTCTAAGCCACCCCGATCCTAGGTGTATCTGTAATCTAGGTATTTTAACACTCAACCCAAATGAGAATTCTTCACTGTATTTGGTAAAAAATAAAATTCAAGAATGAATTTTCTTTTAACTAAATTATCATTTCTGTTCTTTGTACTATGCTTTCAGCAATTCCCTTTTCATCCACAGACAGGTGTGATGTCTGATTTTCCCCATGAAATTGTTTTTTTCTCTTATTTTTTCTTCCCATAAATAAGTTGCATAAATATGTAATTGTTAAATTTCTGTTTGCTTTTAATATGTTCAGATGCACTAAAATGCAGTGTGGTCAGTGAAGATGATCATTGTAGCATCATTTTCAAACTGATAAACTTTATTAAAAGTATTCTTTGGATAGTTTTAACAGTTTTTGTTGCTTTGGAAGATTCATCTCATTTGTAGCAGTTTACTTCTGGTGATCCTGATAAAACAAAACTCAAGCTTTCAGAAGATCAGTGTTACAAAGTCTGTGAAGTTGGGAGATTTAGATATTGTGTTTTGTTTTAAATTAGGTGATTAATATGGTACAATGTTTTTTATTTTAAATAAAAATTTAGGATGATAAAAGTTATTATGTACCTAAGGAATTAAATTAGGTGCGATGATATCTTTCCTTTCTCTTGTGAAGTAAAAGTCATAGAAAGATTAGAAGTTCCTAACATATGCATGCCTTGTGAAATATATTCCTAGTTTTAATTTTTTTTCCTAGAGGAAATGCCCCTGCCATGGAAATCTTAGTGAATAACATTAATTGTTATGCTTCTTGGGTCCCCCTGCAGAGAGAAGCCAGAGTTGTAAAAACCTCTTTTTTGCCCTGTAAAGGTCATAGCAGCAGACTTGGTCTTGAAATGGAACACTATAACAGTCACATAACTGAATTAAATGGTACTGTGTAATTATATTGCAATTATATGCATGGGTGCCATCTCTTTGTTAATTTACTTTTCTTCAATATTAAAATATGTATCATTTTTGTGTGAGAAAAAGCAGATATTTCATAAAATCCAGTTTATTCTTCTTCCTTAACATTAATACATTTGTATTTGTTTTGAACTCATAGAGCATAATTTGTTCTCCATTATTTTTTCTCATATCTTGAAAACAAATTAACTAAATTAATTAATTTTAGCTGTTTACTTTTTTCTTCTTCAGTGCTGGGGATAGAACCCAGGGTCTTGTGTGTTCTAGGCAAATTGCTACCACCCAGCTGTATCCCTTACTGACACACCTGCTTTTTAACTTCATCATGTGGGAGGTTTCGCCTATGAGATTTTTCATAATGTATAATTGAGTTTATGTTTATCCATCAAATGAGTTTTCCAGTGATCTATCCTTTGAAAATTGACTTTGGTGTGGCATGAGGTATATTATAGAAGTATTTCTTCATCTTTGATATGTGATATAGTGGTTTGTTTTGTTTGCTTGCTTATTTTTTATAAGCATAGAGTCTTGAAAAATTCTTTGAAAATCAAATTTCAAATATTCCTATTTCTACATTATTTTATAATCTAAGTATGTTTTGACTTAGAATACTGAACTAATGTTTATTTGTAAGTTTCATGTGATTGAAGAGAAGTTGCTTTTTTTTTCAGTGCTTCTCAGATTTTTAAGTCCACAGATTTGTTAGAGTAATGATGAATAAGGAATTTAATCATAATTTCTAAATTTTAATTGGTGGTATTTAAAATATATGCTATAAGAGACAAAATCCTACCTCCGGTTATTGTTTAATAGTAGTCTAAAAGAAAGAGAAAAGATCTTAGAGGATACCATAATTTTGTAATCTTTTCTTTCTTAGAATATTTAGAAAAATTGATTTTAAAATGTCTCTCAAAAAGTTGGGCTAGAAATGGTGGTTGAAGGTGCATGGCAGTTGCAGAATGTTTTAAAGGTTGTTTGTGTTTTCCAGGAAAGAATCAGAGTTAGGGATCAGAGTTGTGAATCATTAAGTACAGGATTTCAAGGCAATTTTGCGTTTATTGTGGTCATCTTTATTATAGGTCCTAGGGTTTAATCTGTTGGGGAAGATTTTGGAAATAGAGTAGATTTGTTAACACACTGTACTAGCCAGACTACAAGATGGCTTCCATTAATCCTTATCCCTATTATTCATACTCCTCTCATGTAGTCACCTCTCACATTGAATTGGGTTGACCAGTATAATTAATAAAATACTGTGGATGACACAGCAATATCGATGTTCATAGCAGCACAATTTACTATCGCTAGGCTATGGAAACAACCCCAGTGTCCCTCGCAGGAAGAATGGATCCAAAAACTGTGGTACATTTATACCATGGAATATTACACAGCAATTAGAAACAATGACATTGCAGCCTTCGAGGGTAAATGGATGGTTATGGAAGAGATCATGATGAGTAAAATCAGCTTAACCCAGAGATCTAAGGGTCGATTGTCTCCACTCATCTGTGGAGGTGGGGACTAGACCCTGGACA
>PVKS010005490.1:0-19537 GCA_004027875.1 Aplodontia rufa | reverse complement strand
GAAAATAAAATACTGTGGAGAAGATGATGTGTAGCTTCTGAGGCTTAGTCATAAAAGAAATTATGGGTTCTCCCATGCTGTCCCTGGATTGTTTGCTTTGCAATGGTCAGTGGCCATGCTATTAGGATGCTTAAGCATCCTATGGCAGGCTGTCATAGTGTGAAATTGAGACCTCATCCTAACAATTGGCACTAGGTAGGTGAGCCTTTTTAGAGGCCCATACTCAAGACTCAGAGAAGCCTTTACATGAATGCAGCCCTGGCTAATACTGTGATTGCTACCTGTGAGAGACCCCAAGCCAGAATCACCTGATTAGGCTGCTTCTGAATTCCTGGTTCATAGCAGCCAAGATAATGTTATTTTAAGCCTCTAAATTTTGGGGTGATTTGTTATATAGCAAAGAATAGTAATGTACACACAAATTAAAGCTATGTTGCAACTATAATGCTGCCATAGAGAAAAGTTTTGCACTGTAAGAGCCACTAACAGACTTCTGATTTAGTGTGGGGATTTGAGAAAGATTTGTGAGTTTAGATCCAAAGAAAAGAAGCCAGTGAGCCAGTGCTGTGGCGCAGGCCTATAATCTCAGGTAGTTGGGAGGCTGAGGCAGGAGAATTGCAAGTTGGAGGCTAGCCTGAGCGATTTAAGCAAGACCTTGTTTCAAAAATAAATAAATAAATAAAAAGGCATGTGGAGTACCTTAGTGGTAGAGTACCACTGGGTTCGGTCCCCAGTACAACAATAACAACAACAAAACAACAGCAGCAGCCTACCTGCAAACAAACAAACAAACAAAAAAATGAACAACAGGAAAGAATATGCCTGACAGACAAGACAGCATGTACCTTGGCACTGGTGTGGGAAAAGGAGGGCACTTTTGAGAACCTGAAAGAAGAGCAGTATGACTAAGTGTAGACATCAAGGAAGAGATGGAAAGAGATCAGAAAATGATAGGCCTGAGGCCATATTAAAGATTTCAGTCTCTATTTCAAAAGCCATGAGGTCTTACTGGGAAAATTTGACCAAAAGATTTGGGATAACTAGATAGGCTTTTTATTATTTTTAAATTTTTGGTGGTATAGGGCTTTGAACCTGGGGATGCTTTACCACTGAGCTGAATTCCCACTTGTTTGCTTTTTTTAAAAATTTGAGACAGTTTCACAAAGTCTTTGAGGTTGGCTTCGAATTTGTAATCCTACTGCCTCAGCCTCCTGAGTTGCTGTGATTACAGGAGTGTACCATAGATAGGTATTTTGTAAAGAATGTTCAGATTGCTTTGTGGAGTCTAAATTAGAAGTGGTGGGCTAGGAGTGGGTTGTATAAGAGCGGAAGTCCTCCACAAGATATGTTTCCCCCAGGAGTTCTTCTGGGGGAAACAACAACAGGGGGAACCCAAGCTGGGCATCCATGATATGGCATTAGCCCTGGATAACTAAGTATATATACAATGGTTCTTGAATGTTTGATAATGTTTACCCCTCAATTGTATCTCTATATCCATCTAATAAAAAATAAATAAATAAAAGTTAAATGAATACTTCCTAAAAAAAAAAAAAGAGCAGAAGAATTAAGGAGACCAGTTAGAAAGCAATTGTATTTATTGAAAAGAGAGTTTGGAATAGAGGAGTAGCAGTTTGAATGGTTTTGCACGTAGAATAAACTGAAAATGGTGAGATATAGAAGAAAAATGACTGTTAGCGTTGGTAGATGTTTTGGTCTTGTTGTTAGATAGATGAAAACCCTGTTTCCCAGATCTCATATTTTGTTTTTGACATGTTTTTAGATGCTTTTCACATAGCCAAGATGGAATTTCAGGAGCTAGGTCAATATGCATTTTAGGTCTGAGCATTAGACAAAAGTTTAACATAACCCATCTGATACAGTCCTTGAAGAGTCTTTGGTGGTCAAAAAATCAAAGACCAGTAAAACAAGTTATTCCAAAATAATTCAGGTCCTTTATATATTTCTCAAAAACCAGGAAGGCAAATCCTAATTCCCAGTAATACCTTCTAATGCTCCTCTTGTTCGTTCCCCTTTTCAATCTCTCTTCATCAAATGCCCCAATTTTCTTTTCCTTTCCCCAAAATTCCTGAAGTGATCCCTTTATTCCCATCCATACTTATAATGCTAACATCTTTTGTGATTCATTCTTCATCTTTTGTTTCATTCTCATTGTTTTTATTGATGTCACTGTTCTGTTTTGAGAACATTAGGGTTTTCTTGCAGTGAAGGGTAGGGAAAGAAGCTTGGGAGCACAAAACTGGATGCCCTTTTGATGGCTTAGGGACAGGAAAATCAAGGAACACTTGTGGGAAAGGAGGCACATTAATGATGTTTTTCATGTAACTGAATTATCAGCATGTAAGTAAAAACTGATTCCAAGGACTTACATGAAATTTGCCTTGTCACTGAGTAGATGAAATGGTGTTGTGATTCTTGAATAACTCCATTTTTAAAATAACTGGGTTAAGGAAGATGAGCCTAGGGGAGATTAATGAAGATCTACTGACTGGAACTTCTGAGCTAAGTCCTCTTTCTGACCTTAGCCTGTTTCTTTGCAAAGCCTTTCCTGACTTTTCATTTCCATATTAGGTTCTTTTTCAGCAGGAACTGATAGCCCATTATCATCGTTACTGTTGATGTAACTATTTAATGTCATGTGATGCCCAATAGTCTAACCTATGGGAGGGTGGGAGACAAGTTCACCATTATATTCTCAGTAAGTACTATCTTATCTTTTATATAATGTGACTCAAACAGCACTTGTTTAATTAATTCAGACAGGTATTTTTATTAGCCTCTTTAGGTTTCGCATGTGTGTGTCAACATTTCCTGCTTAGCTTAGTATTAGAATATAGCTATACTATAGGTTCTTATTTTAGATTATGACTTTGAACTCTCTGCCAGTTAATACTTATAAAAAGTTTGGGAAAAATAAAATTTATGAAGGACTGCAGTATACTTGGACCATATCAGTGTTTACTAAATTGTGCTTTGGTGATATCCCATAGCTTATAGGGAGGGATATTAAAATTAATGTAACTTATAAACTCATTATTGTGTTTGCTGTAGGAATAGAAGAGAAGGTTGAAGTTTACTGTGATTTCTTTATGAGGACTGATAGGATTTTTTTTCAAGGTGTTTTAGGAAGAAACATTATTTTGAACCACCAGGATTTGTACATTTGACCTAAAAGGCTAATTGAGGTACCCTGAGTGTGACAATGAAAAGTTTATTAGAGCCAGATTGAGGATGTCTACCCAGGTAAAAACACAAATTCTAGTTTTCTAGAATAAGTGCTCTCCAAATAGCATCTGAGGGGTCCAATTTTATAATTTTTTAAAAAAAGCACAAGATTCTGGGTTCAAGCTTTCAGCGCTGCTCCCCTACCCACCAAAAAGAGCAAGAAGAGATTATAGCAAACCAGCTATTAAGAGTTACATTGGTCAGCAATAGTACAGGATGTTGCTTGCTCATAAGTCACTTATTATACATTCTAGGTGAGAACTGTAATAAACAGCTAAGAGTGGTAGCACATGCATATAATCCTTGCTTCTTGGGAGGCTGAAACAAGTTCAAGGGCCAACCTGGGCAACTTAGCAAGGCCCTGCCTCAAAATTAAAAAAATAAATAAATAAAAATTAGAAAGGCTGGGGATGCACTTTAGTGTTAGGATGTTTCTAGACTCAATCCCTAGTATCAGAATGAAAAGAAAAAGAACTGTGATAAGCAGGAAAAAGACGTTCTCCAAGTTATTTATTACTGTTAATAGCATCAGTAAATTTATAAGAAACTAAGTTGAAGTGATTAAAGGTTATAATTAACCATGTCAGGGCTGAAGCGGTAGCTCAGCAGTTGTGGCGCTTGCCTGTCATATGCAAGGACACAGCTTCAAACTCCTGTGCCATGTACACAAGGAAGTGTTGGAGCAATGAAAGCCACATGCAAAACTAAATAAAATTGATTCTTTCTCTCTTCTTTCACTCTCTCTCTTGCACTATCCCTTTCTCTTTCAAAAAAAAAAATTCAACCATAATGTGAGAATTTGGAATGCATGATTGCCATCATACAACCCATGTCCACCTGGCCTTATAAAAGTTTGCTAATCCTTTTTAAATTCATAGTTTTGTACATATATGCCTGTATGTGCATTTAATTTTTTTTACGAATATGGTGAATGATAAATTGCTCCTGTTTCTTTCTTTGCAGTGGCTTTTAGGAAACTCAGGTAAATTTTTGGCCTGCTTTTATCTAAGGCCATAACGATTGTATGTCATATTTTGAGTAATAGACACACCATTGATTTTAATTGTACTTTTATAATTCTTCCCATTTTTATTGCCATCTTCATCCCCTTCTCATTTTCAGTTCTTTACTCATTTTACTTTCTGACCTAATTTATCTTTTTAAGTCACCTCAACTTTATTTTAAATCATAGACTATGAATATTAACAATGACATTGTAGATATCTGTACATAGTAGATTTGTTATTGGTAATTTGGAAACTGATTTGATGCCTACCTTGATTTATCTCATGGATCTTATAGGCTATCTTATATACCATGACTGGATGTGGCCTGTGGAGTACCCTGCCATATGTATTCCATGTTCTGAATACGGGGTCTTTTTGTTTTCCATTCAGGGAGTGTTCTTTCATTCCTCCATTCTGTGGTCCTCTACCCATTCTCTCAACTAAAAAGCATTTAAAAACTCTTTTAAAAATAATTGCTTAGGGAGGCTGGAGCGGTGGCTCAGTGGTTTCCTTCAAACCCCAGCACCACATACACAACTAAGTGTTGGAGCAACGAAGGCCATGTGAAAAACTAAGTAAAGTTGTTTCTCTCTTTCTCTGTCTCTCTTTTTGTCCCTTTTTCTTTAAAAAAAAAAAAAATTGCTTAGGGGCTGGAGTGGTGGCTCAGCGGCTGCAGTGCTTGCTTGGCATGTGTGAGAAGGAGGGTTCAAACCCTAACACCATGTACACAAAGGAGTGTTGCAGCAACAAAGGCTGCATGAAAAACTAAATAAAAGTTAATTCTCTATTTTTCTCTCTCATACTGTCCCTCTCTTTTAAAAAAAAATAAAAAATAAAAGTAATTGCTTATATTGTAACTGATTTAATGGAGTGAAACTTCAAAATAAAAGTGAGGAAAGCTAGTTATTGTCCTCTTTTTCATGTTATATTTGTAGTTTTATTTAAAGAACCATTTCAATTATTTAGATTAATCCTAGAAAAAATAGTCACATTAAGGATAAACTAAGTCTTAAATAAATATAAGAAAATTTCTATGGGATAAATGTATGTGATAATTTCAGGTATTTGTTGATGTCTTAATTTTATTCCCACCACTACTTAAAGAGTTAGGTAATATGGGCTATTTAAATATGATGACTAAGGTGAGGTTATTTGAACTCTTTAATGTTGTTTACATTATTTATATCCTCTAATAATTTAAAAACCAACTAGCATTTTTAGAGATATGTTTGCAAAACTGATTTTGATATCGTGTATTTTCATTATTTTGTTAACAAATCAAACTTTTCAAACTATTTCTGACTGTGAAAGCTTTCTGGAAAGTTTTTCCATATTCTTCCGGTCATCTAAATTTATCACAAGGGTTTAACTAAGAAGGTTGGTGAACCTTCTTTCCTTTTGATCTTGTATCCTGGCGGGTGCTTGGATATTTCTTGTGTAAGAAAAGTTTTGGTGGATGAGTCAGTGCACTGAGTCATAGGCAGCATGAAGCCTCTTGTGTTCTATACTAACTAATTGGAAACAGTTTCAAAATTAATTAAGGCGCAGTTGTCAGCTCAGTGTTACTGATTGACATCCCACCAAAGTATTTTGTCTTTTGGCAACTTGCTTAATTATTCTTTGATATTTAGGTTTTTGTTTTGCTTTATGAATTTTTAAAAATCTGCTAAATAGATTGATAGTTACCATGTTGATTTTTTTAGAGCCCTTTTATGAACCTTGTGTCATTTGTGTTTAATTTCTATCTTATTTGATGACTTTTCTCCTTTAAAAATATATTCAATATAATTCCTTTCCTTTTTATCTTGCTAATTTATCAGTCTATGAGAGAAGTCTTTTATGGTCCATAGAAACTAGTTCATACAATAATGGTATATTGATTTGTCATAGAAGAGCCCACTCTCCAACTAAGCACTATGTGTTTTATTTAATAAAAGTAAAATTAAATGGCTTGCTAAGATCCCTTTACATTGCATTAATTTGAACTTAATAAACTCATTTAACAGATATTTTTTAAAGGAGTCTGTTTCTTCATTGGACTTATATTTATCTGAAAGTATTCATTTATTAATAGCATTTTTCTTGGAGGAATTGATTAAGCGTTCATGTTTATAGAAGACAAAATGAGAAAATCACAAACAGGAAGGTATTTGGCTGAAGAGAACATGTATGTTTTGGCAAGGTGATAAAATACTATAATAAATTATTGAGGAAAATAGAAAGATAACTAACATAAGTGCCTACTAGCTTTTAGATACTTTTATATGTTATCTCTCTGAATCCTAGCATTTCTATGAGATATAAATTATTTACACTTAAACAAATGTGAAACTTGAAGTCCAGTGAGTTCTCAACAATATCAACATAATAAATACCTTAAACAATCTATAACAGCACTTTTAATGCCGTGTTTTGCTAGATGTGGGCATTCTGCCAGATGAAAAGAAAGGAAAAGTGTTTGTTCTAGCTATGTAATAAGACAATCTGTAGGTCAATAAATGGATTACAGATCTTTTAGTCATTCCTCTTAAATATTATTTTTGAAGTTTTTTTAATTTTTTTTTCAGCATAGTAGACGGATTTTATTATAGAAAGTAAAGCATAGGGAAAAGAGCAGACTTCCCCCAGAGTGGGGGAAGGGGACAGAGCCTATTTTTGAAGTTTTTGATTTAAATTTAAGATACATTTTACAATTGACATGTTATAATTTAATTAACATCTTTTCTTCAAGGTATATAAAATTAATGCTATATCTTATAATCAGTTTCGTAAGTATTTTATAGAATAAAGTATACGATCTTTGATGGAATATAGAATGTGATCTTTCTTACCACTTAGAAATTAAGAACAAAATCAACCATTTGACCTTTTGACCTGTTAGGTTTTATTCATTTTCCACCAACATTGTCTGATGAGATGATCTTATAAAATTCTGTGGTCACGTATGTTTTAGAAGCATAATATAAGGTCTGGGGATATAGCTCAGTGGTAGAGTGCTTGCTTTGTATGCTTGAGGTCCTAGGTTTGATCCCCAGGACTATGCAAAAAAAAGTTGCATAATCTGTCCTTTTCTTGGAAATTCTTGGAATATACTAGCTTGTAAGAATTCTAGCAAAAAAAAAAAAAAAAACAAAACAAAACACCAAACATTTTTAATTTTAACTCATTGTTTTACAAATTTTTTTGATCATAAAGCTCTCATATCCTGCCTCTTTCTTAATCTGCTTTCCAAAGGGATTATGAATGCATCTGTAGAATTTAATGGTCTACCTATTTACTTTTGGGAATTACTGGGTTCTGTACTTGCTAGCCTAAAAGTAAGTATCAGAAGTTAGCAGTTAACCTTTTTGAAAGTCAACAGATTATTTTTCCAGCCTCATGCCTACCTTCTTTTATTTAAATTAATTATTTTTTTGTTAATGGATTGACTTCAATCACATTATCCATTCCTTCTTTATTTTTAATTTCTTCTGTCTTAGCTTGGTATATAGTTTTTCCTCATTTGCTACTGAAGTAGTTACATTTGACTAAGTGGAGTTTTATTAAAGATTCTGAACAGCTACAGAATTCTTGGTAAAGTATAAATTGCTAAGGAAAAAAATCCATTTTCTGGCATTTTATGACATCTAAAGGTCAGTAGGTTATTATAGGAGCCTTATTTTCATATCTCATGCTGATCGCTTTAAAGGTATGACATTTTTTATTTGCATGGATTCTGTAAGGAGAAGCAAATCTTCATTTCCTTTTACTTTTGTTAGTTCTTTCTCTACTCCCTGACTCTTTTCTTGTCTTCTCTTCTCTCTGTCCTTTCCCTAAAATTTAAATTCAATTTGCTTACGTGTTCTGTATTTTGTCAGAATTATTTATTTAATTCTCTAATATTCAGTCATATTTATTCTCATTGTTTTTTCATTTTGTGTTGTTGCTTTTGGAGCCCTACTTTTGGCAGTTTTATAAGACAGCTTGCCTAAGTCTTTGGCTTTTTAGGCCTATTCTAAACTCATTTTTATTTTTTTCCATCTTCTTTGTCATTCCAATAGATCATTATGTTTCTTAAACCAAAGGATTCAGGTAGAGTGATTTTATTGTTACCTTTTCCAATTTCTCTCTTTTTCTGTATGATATTTGTAGTTATGGTTTATGCTTGTGGTGGTCAGTCCTGTCAGCAAGTATTCTTGAGTTTGTGTTTTGCACTATGGTGGTGGCCATTATGGAGCTTACATGTTTGATATTTTTTAAGGACCCTGTGATCTCAGTGAGGAAAATATCTCTAATTCATATAAAGAGTGTCAGAAGAAGTATAATAGTGTGGGAAAGCATATGGGAAATGAGGTTAGAAATGTGGATTGGTACCAGCTTGTGTAACTTTTTGACTGCCAGGCAGAGACACTGTAAGGCTAAGATAGCTTTCGAGAAAGGGAATAGTATGTTTTAATTTTAATCTAAAAGGTCAAATTATTTTAAGAGGCTTGATGCATTGTTATAAGCATATCCCCTGAATTTCAATTTATTTTTATTTTCTGAATTTTTTAGCTCTTTCTACTTTGAAGAACTTACATCAGAATATTTTTTTATTGATTAAATTAGATATTATCCATATCATATTTAACAAATAGTGTTTGATACCCATTGAGATAACAATAATATCATTGGAATGTGGGGCTAGAGCTGTGGGTGGCTCAGCTGTTATACACTTGCCAGGCATGTGCGAGGATGTGGATTCTAACCCCAGCACGACGTATACAACCAAGTGTCGGAGCAACAAAAGCTGCACGAAAAACTGAAAAAAATCGATTCCCTCTCTCTCTAAAAAAAAGTTATGGAATGTGGATGTAAGGTCAAACTCTGTATGTATGTGGAAGGAATGAGAGGTGGGTGTTGAATCACCAAATTTGCTATAGTCTAGTCAATTTAGACATGTTATCAATCATATCACACCAGGGCCATTCTTGCAGTTCACATTTACTTAGGCTGAAAATCAAGAGACTGGAATTTTGTTCAACTGTAACTTTGCAGATTACCTTCCCTTTTAGGCTACAGTGCCTTTAAATATAAAATAATTAATTTGAATTAGGTAATTATTAAAAAGCATGATACTGAATTTAAAATATATGATTCTTTAGAGTTAGACAAGGAGTAGTTGACAGTAGTGTAATGGGTAAAGGGAACTTCCTGTGTTCACTTTCACATATTTAATAATTGAACCTCTGAAATAAACTTATAATAGATTGACTGGGGAAAATATTCCTATAAATTTATTGAGTGCGTAAGCCCAGGAACCATACACATTTAGTATGAGACTCAAAGAGAGACAGGTGAGGTAGCTAAATCTGATATACAGCTAAACAAAGAGGTAAGTGTCATGGGTTTTTGGATGAAGGAGGTGGCAGCAGGCAGGGAAGTTTGGGAGGAGTAGATGTATAACTTATAAGGATTGTGGTATTATGCAGAGGAACTTTTCCAGATAACAGCCAACCGTGGTAATCTTTGGTCTTGTTGTCACACCCCCAATCTTTTTCCTGTGGAATGGTTTTTTTTTTTTTTAAGCCAAAGGGTTAAATTAGAAGAGCATGTGCTATTTACTAATGAAGATAGATATATATTTCTTTTACAAAAGGACAGTCTGTCAGAGTTAATCCTGTATATATAGAGGTCTATAGTTTCTCTGAATAGTCATCTTGAAATATATCAAATAAATATATCAGGGTAGCATATTTTGAAGTCCTACAGTGGCTTAGGAGAACATGAAAGGGCGGCCATCTCTTTTTATCTCATTGCACTGTTTCTTCCCCAATTCAAACTGGTAAATTACTATTCAGGATTCACCTACTTCCAATAGAAAAGCTATTTACTCTATAAGAAGGACATATCCAAAAAAGCATCATGGTAAAACAGTACCTTTTATATATGATATGGTAAAAACGTTTATTTAAAATGCATTTGTGGGACTGGAGCAGCGGCTCAGCAGTAGATGCACTTGCCTGGCACGCGCACGGGCCCTGGTTTGAACTCCTTCACCACGTACACAACCATGTGTTGGAGAAACAAAGGCCAGAGGAAAAAATAAATAAAATTAATTCTCTCTCAAAAAAATGCATTTGTATTTCTCAAATTTAAAGTCAATATAGAACGTTCTGTGGCAAGAAAACGTCTCTGAACTGCTCTACATTTGGAAACCACGTGTTGCCTCATGAAGGCAACTGAGGAATTTAGAAAAAGACATTGAGTCATATTTGATATTTGTATTGGAAACACCTAAGGCCACTGTAGCCTCTTTAGATTTCACATGTATAGACTGTAGGCCTGCCGAAACTCGGGTTACTGCTCTGGGACACACACACAATCCTATATTCCTGGATAGATTAGATTTGAAAGATTTAATCATTCCCTCTCTGCAAATCCCCCTCCAGTGATCCTTCATGTTTTATTGTCATCAAATTGGTAGAACTAGCTTTTAAAGATAGCTTCCAATTAACTGCATTAATAGAGTGCTGATTTCTTTTTCTTTTTGATTAGTCCGTGTTTCATTGTTTTTAGTTCTTTTGTCTTTGTTGTTATTGTATACTTCTGTGTTCTTTCTTACTTTATCTACTCTGGCCATGACATTGAGGTGGATTTGTATGAGAGACAATGAGAGAACAGAACAAGGGAACTGGATTGATATCTTCTCATTATCACTTGTTCCTTAAGCACACATACAAGCTAATCTGTTATTTTGTATATGGAGAGGGAGGAGGTAGAAGAAAAATGAAAGGGAGAAGGTAAGGACAATGGATTAGCAAGGATTCTTTAACAATATCCATACTGACTCTGATGTGTAAATGATTTTTAGAAATGAAAAATCCTTATACTGTATACACTCTTCCCCTGAATGGGAGAAAGGAACACTAGACAAACCCTATAACACTTATATAATTTCAGTTTAAAAGATGGAGATATATTGATATACCTGCTAATTATCAGTAATTTGGAAATCCTGCCCATTAGGATTGGAATGTTATAAACAGAAGAGAATTGTTGCTGTTTTTTCTTGAGAGCTGAGACTTTAGACTTATTTTCCAATAAGGCTTTATTTATCAAAGGTATTCTCAGGAGGTAATGATGAACCTGAAATTGTTCCAGACTGTGCTGAAATACTCCCACACTGCTGTTGGAATGGATTTGTAAACCCATGCCAGGAGGTTCTTCACATTTGAAGTTTGTGTCCTCAGTTGGATTAAGAGGAGGAATTTTCTCATCTGTTCAGACTGAAGCCCAGTGATCAAAAAATAAGTAATAAGAAAAGATTTCCTTATTTGAGATGTACTTTTTATGGATAAAAGGTTTTCATTAAAATGAATGAATTGTTTTTATAGGATAAATATTTGGACCTAATGTTCAAAACAAGTATTTGGACCTGAATTAAATGCAAACTTATAACTGTAAATATTATACCTGTATAATTCACTTATTTTGGTTGATATTTGGATTCAAAACCCTGTTGTCATTCTTGATTGCTTAATATTTCACCCCTCCTACTACATCACATCATATCACTATCTTCTTATCTTTTACCCTGATTATTTGTAAGAGCATTTTAATTGGTCATTTGCTTTCAATACATCTTTTTATACTGCTGTCATATATATATGTGTGTATATACATATATATGTATATACATGTGTGTATATATCTTTAGATTTGATTATGTCACTCTTTAGTTCAATGATTTATAAATGTACAAGTCCCTACACCACCAGATCTTTACTACTTTTTCAATCTCCCTTCTGCTAACATATCGTCTTACCTCCCACAAGACAATGTGATGTTCTTTCAGGTCTTTGTACTTGCTTTAATCCCTTTTTTTCTTCCATGACATAATTTATTACACTGTTTTTGTACTTTCTGTATATGGTGTTATTACACATTCTGTAATCATCTATTTGCTGGTTTGCTTTTTCAAACTTTTTCAAACTATAGAGGAATTACATTTACCTATATTTTCCTAGCATTTAGCACATTTGTCATTCAATAACTTTTCATTGAATTATTAGCCCTTCTTCATCTTGTAAATTTCTTTTTGTCATAACTCAACAACTTTTAGAATCTTAAGTAAGCTTAATATTGTTCTTTAAGGCTTGTATTCTCTAAGTTTTCCTCTAAAAAGGAATCTCTGATTTCTAAATTTACCCGCTAGTATTACTGGTCTACCTTTTCCCTTCAGATTTCAGCAATCAGGTTTAGTCATTTGCCTCTGAAACAGAGATCATGATTGTCCATTTATTCACACTATATAACAATGGTTAGTGGATTTTATATTTCTGCTTTCCTTTCCCAAGACTTTTTAGACTTTTCTTCTATCCCTTTGGCCAGACCAGCAACTACTTTGAGTACGTTTTAGCCAAGTGAGCTGAGGTTTAGAGAAGTGAAATGAGCTGCTAGAAAGTGATAGCATTAGTGTTATATAGATTCAAAACCTACGTGTGCTTACGTTCTGCAGCACTATACTGTAATCTCACAAGCACTATGCCTAAGTTATTCTGTAAAATTGTCTTCCAAACTTCTCTTTTCAATTCGTTTCTCCTATCCAAATGGATAGCAAGAAGAAACTGCTGTTCAGGATTCAAACGTTTTCTTTCAATTTAATTTTGAGGAAAGGGACTTTTTTATGTATTAAGTGATAGCTATATGGTGGGCACTAAATATGCCTTTTATAGTTTGACAGGAAGAGTACAAGAGGGGAAAATGTTATGAATCATTCATTTTTAAAATTTAGTCTTTGGGGAGATTTTTCTTGTTTTTACTTTGGAAAATAATTTTGAAAAATAAATATTCTAATATGTGATTTACACAGTCAATATTGGTTAACTGGGGAGGCGGGATATCACATTGAGATACACAGGTAGATGAGTCCATGAAAAGATTAGTCTGTTAGTTGTTCTTTAAAAGGAAAATAACTAGAAAACTTCATTTTACTGTAATCCTGAAGTTTTGTCTTTATAACCCAGTCTACTGAGTGGGCAAAAGATTGTGCTGAGAACATGATGGAATTGGCATTTAGAAAATCCAACAGATAAAATATTACATTCACTGACTCATGAAACAGAAACAATTAAGGCCCCAATTTAGAATGATTCTAGATAGAGACTCTAATCTTTGGAGTCGTTTTACAAATATCCATGTGTTAAAGTTGGATGCATGAGTTAAGTGCAGAAATTAATAGTGCTGAGTAAAGTTCTGGTTTAAAATTTGAGACTTTGTTAATCTCCATAATTTTGCTAATTTGAATTTTAAAGTCAATATCTAAATATTGATTTAAAAAATGAAGCTGTTTGAATTTTCAAACAGTGTTCTTATGTCATGTTTCTGTTATTCCTTCATGTTTTAATTAGAAGTGCAAAATTTCACATAATTTTAGGAGAGTTGGAAAAGGAATTATGAATCCAGGTTGTAATTGAAAGGGTGGTTTTACCACTGAGCTTAAGAATACAGGCTATGGTATTGGATTACTTGGACCTTTTTGTTTTAATTGTTGATTGATGATCTTGGAAATGCAGCTTACCTTGCTTTTGCTTCAATTGTCTCATTTGCAAGATGGTGGATTTGTAATAATACTTCCCTTATAAGTTGTAAGTTTCTAGTAAATGTTGTCAATTTATAGTTTCTGCCCTGCTATTAACTTGTGATATCTTAAGCAAGTCACTTTATGCATTTGATCTTTATTTCATACAAGAGTCTAAATGAGCTCCATAGTCCCTTCTAATTCTATAATTGATTTCAGTACAATGAAATAGATCTACAGCAGCTTATAGTGTATGAAAGGTATATAGATTTTGATATTAAATTATTAAATAAATGTTTGAATAGATCAAGTTCTGACTTAGAAGTCTGTGACTTAGTAGTTAATTTGGATGAGTTAGTTGGTTTCTTTAAGATTTTGTAGTGTTATAAAATTCATTAAGAGATATCTGATAGAGGTGTTATGCTAGTTTTGTGTGAAATACCAGTCCTACCACTTAATAATATAGTATGTACTAAAAATGCTACTGCCATTAAATCCTTTTTACAGTAGCAGTGTCAAAGAATAGAATTGTAAAAGTTTAAAGATATTGTTAGAATACTTCATTCACTTCATTCCATAAAATATAGTAAGTGGTCAAATGGGCTGAGTAGAAGGGGTTGGTTAGAAAAACTGCTGAAGAAAACAGAAAGGAAGAACAACAACAACAAAAAAAATGGATTGGTCATTTCAAAGTTACTTCCTTATTGTGGAGACAGGGAGGCAGAACAATGGAAAAACTACTCATTCTTTAACGTTAGATTACATTATTTTTTTTTTAAAGATTTAGGATTAAAGGATGTAAAGAATTAAAACACTAGGAGTGTCATTATCATGCCTGATGGTGTGTTTGGGAAATGTGGCTCTTATGCTTCAGTTATTAAGTTGGATGACAACTTAATTTTAGATTGGTAACATGGTACTTTATTAACATGGGTGACTTCATTTTGATTTTTAGTCTGGTCTGTTGGGCCTAGTGCAGAGTTTAGAACAAAACAGTGGCATCCTATATTTTTGTTTATTAGTAATCTGTTTCTCTTAGTTCTCTCAAAGGAACCTCACTCTCTGAGTTTCCTATTGAATTTGTGTCAGTTTCATTATGAAATGATTTTAGTATATGGCTTACATTAATTTGTGGGTTGCTAGTAAATTTGTGAGACAAGACAGTTCTAGTTTTATCCTGTCCTTTGGAAAGAAGAGCCATATTATAGTTACACAGATTTAAGAACCTATAAGAAATAGATGTGTTGTACCTCCTAATAGCATTTATTCTCAGAGAATCAGAATTGAGAACACAGGAAAAAGAGAATTAAGAAAACAGGGTAACCATGAGGTGGATCTTGAGTTGCCAGCAACATTAATGTATCATTTTATAGGAGATCCAGTCTTACCTTTTTCCTGTTTAAGTCCTGTATTTTGTTGAGGTTTTTCTTTGGGTCAAGACTTTACTCTATTCAATAATAAATCTATTACATCTAGAAGAAAAACAAGGAGTGATAATTTTGGAGTATGTTTGAATTTGTACAATTGATTGGATGCTAACAAATACTCAGCAAGTAGTTGAAAATGAGAAAATAAGATTTAGTTTTGAGGATTTTTCACCAAGTGAGAATCATTGAATCCTTTAGATTTGATGGTATTACAAATGAAGAAGATAATAATAATACAAATTAATTGTCACCATCATCGTTGCTAACCTTTATTGATGTATATTATGTACATAGTATATGTACTGGCCATAGTATTTGTACATTTGACATTATTCTTGTGTATTTCTTACAAAATCTCTTTAAAATAAATACCATTATTATCAGTATTTCCTTTATACAAATGAAACCACTAACACAGAAATTGCTATCGTTCACACAATAAGCGGTTGACTTTGGATATAAAATCAGTCAGTCTGCCTCTAGGACCCATTTTCAAGGAAAGATTCTTGAGGAGCTCAGTCATTCTGGAGGCAATAGTTACAAAACAGAAATAGCTGGTAGCAACAAGAATAAATTAGATTATACCCTGTCTTGGAAGCCCAAGAATGAGAGTACTATATCGTAGCTAATGTCTGAGACATCAAAGCACTTCAGAACAAACAGGTCATTGGGTTTTATGATATATAAACCCTGAAAAATATCTCTATTCAGTATTTCTGTATGCCTAATAAATTTACCTAAGCTTGTGATTTTTTTCAGACTCTCTCAATATTCTTTTTGTTCATAAGCTGTTCTGAACTTTAATATACTCTTATCAGAATTTATTTTGAGCCTCAACAAAGGTGTAGCCATTCTTTTAATAAATCCTGATGTCATTCTCAAAGGAAATCTATCAGAAACAAATCTAATTTTGGATTTGTTTAGGGCAAGAGAACCTGCTGAAAATACCAAAAAGAATGATTAAATTAGTTCTAGATGAAAAAAAATTATAGAAAAGTTTAGTGTGAAAAATGAAAAAAAAAATAAAGTATGGTTTGTACTCTGTACTCAAGAAGCAGCAACTCATCATTTTGGGATATGATAATGAGATAAGTTCATGTGGGTGTTTTGATGATTAATTGATTGATATATGTAAAATTCTCAAAGGAAAAGGTATGGCATGAATTCTAATATTATTATTTTACCAGAATTCTGTCAGGTCTCATGGCTGCCTTCCCATGTGCCTATCTTTTTGCACCTGTTACCAGAACTTCTTTCCATAGCACCACTACTTTTGCAGTTACTTGAAATCTGTTCCAATTTTTTTGTCTCATCACTGCCTGCATATACTGCTATATTTAGTTACTTTATTTATTTATTTTTTAATTACCAGGAATCTAATCCAGGGGCACTTAACCACTGAGCCATATCCCCAGCTCTTTTATATACCTGTATTTTTGAGACAGGGATTTTGGTAAATTGCTCATGGCCTCGCCAAGTTGCCAAATGGCTTTGAACTGCAATCCTCCACCTTCAACCTCTTAAGCCTCTGGGATTATAGGGGTGTGCCTAGCTTGGTTACTTAATTTTTAATGCATTTTCTTATAAAACTGTGTGATTAGAGCATGTATATCCAAACATTTTTCCAAACCTTCAGTAATTTAGGTAAAATAATTTTGCCTATTTAATTTTCACCAGAATCAGTTTTCTCTTCAATAACTTATATCCTCAGAATTTAATTTGCTTTATTTTTATCTTCAACTTAAATTTAGTGAGTTTCTGTCATCATTGTTAATTTGTCTATGTGCAGTTCTTTCTCATATCTAGAAGCCTTTTCCTTGTCCATTATTGTGAATCTCAATTTGAAAACTGGACAAACCCGAACATATATCTCTTCTTTTATTGGGAAGGATTTTAATTTTAATGCATTTTATAAATTATAATTTAGGGCTGGAGCGGTGGCTCGGCGGTTTCGGCGCTTGCTTGGCAAGCACGAGGACCCGGGTTCAAACCCCAGCGCCACGTACACAACTAAGTGTTGGAGCAACTATGGCCATGTGAAAAACTAAATAAAGTTGTTTCTCTCTTTCTCTGTCTCTCTCTCTCTCGCTCTATCTTTAAAAAAAAAAAAAAATTATAATTTATTTCTCTTTGGGAGAGGTTGCCCTTTTTTGCTTTTTTAAAGAACCAAGTCAACATTTTTTTCTTACATAAAATTAGTAAGATTAAAAAAGTGATTATCAAAAAAGCAAAATTTGAGCAACTTCTCTTGAGTTTATTGGAAGTATATGGGAAGAAGTTAAAGAAGTATAACTATAATTAAAGACTCTAATTTTCATTATATTATTACATATCTGCTTTGCTTCTTAAGTACTTTTGATCTCAATAGGAGAAAGTATATTTAACACAAGTTACTTGCTTTTTGCTTTGCAAAGAAGTGGACATGATTTCATCAGCTACTCCCTAATTTCCTACTGTTAACATCCACTTGCACAAATATTCTACCAAGGTAAATCTTTACTGGTAATGCAGTTGCTTATTCAATAATATGCCATTATGACTATTTACCTTATACATGTATACATATTCAGTGCATCTTTTTAAGGCTATAATTTATCATTAACATTTTTCATTGGTAGACATAAGTAAACATAATGCATTTACTACATAGTACTCTGCTGTAAAAGTATACTATAGTTTTTAAAACAATTTCACTGCTGTTTGAAGTTTACTTTATTTCCAGATTTGGCTGATTTTTATTTACAATGTTATAATAAAAATTATTATCTCATATAATTATTTCACTGGGATTAATTACTTAAGATGCAATGAAGGTTATAGACATTTAATAGTGTTTGATGTGTATTACCAAATTGCCCTCTACCAATTGATATTCTATCAGCAGTATTATCTGTGCCACTTCCCTACAAGACCAGATGTTAACACTTTTTTTGTAAAGAGCATTTTATTTCTGTTTTAATTGGCATTCCCTTATTGTATATGAAGTTCAGTATTTAATCATCAGTCTGTATGTCTTTTTAATATGCCCATTTTCAAAAATTCAGATATTAATCATTTATTATTTTTGATAAAAATTAATATTATTCACATGAATACTTTCAAATCATATTCATTGAAGATACTATACCAACTTTAAAAGTATGTATAAATAAATAAATCTTCCTTGTAGTTTTGTTATATTTGTGTGTTTTAGAAATTTTCATTTTTATGAATCAGAAACTTTTATTTTTTTTCCATTGTTTTCATATCAAGGTTGATCTTCTTTATTCTAGGACTATATGGATGGTCATTATATTTTCTTCTTGCAATTGTAATCTATTTTATCCAGTGTTTGAGTTTTTAAAACAAATATTTTACAGAACATGTTAAATAATAATTCTCAAATATTTATAATTAGAATTCAAAGCACTTGACAACTGATACTTGTAGCATCTATGAAATTGGCATTACTATCATGTTTTTTAATAGTTGCTGAAAATATGGTAGAAGAATGTATTCTGGTTTTCAAAAGATTCTAAATATAATGAGATTAAATTTACTGCCTAAGTTAGCCCTAAAACTACAACAGATTAATTTGTCAAGTTCTTTATCTTTCATTATCCACTGATAATATTTTAAAAGTTTCATAATCTGTTCCAAAATAGAAAAAAGGCCAAATTGTTTTGGTTAAAGGAATTATTGGAAGTATAGGGAAGAGACCTAGCCTTCCATTAAAAAAGGAAACTTCATGCAATTCCAAGTCCAAAATAATGCTAATTTTACTGGTTCTTGATACTGGCGGAATGGATTTTCTCAGGACCAAATTGAACATGATCACTCTCAATTGCCCAGAACTGGCAGCTGATTTTATTCCAGTTCCTAGGAAGATAGTCCTAACCTGTATCTAGTGTCTACTGAGGTTTATTTCCCACTTCTGCCTCACAGGAATGTCTACCAGAATTAAACATTTTAGAACCTAGGACAGCAGGGCAGAGATAAAATAAAACATTTTGTTTTGTTCTTCCATAATTTGTACAATTTTTCTATCCTCAGAGACCATAAGGTGAGGATACCTTATATCAAGATTTAAAGTCACATCTATCTGAAATTGCTGCATAATTCTGCAGCAATTCAGTTCAGAATACTGTGGAGGAAGTCTAAAACCACATTTGTTTTTACCTAAATGAAGACAGTTCAGGGAATTTTAGGTTTTTGATACCTTTGGTATATATTCTTAACACATGTCAGTAATGTCAGGTCTGACTGTGTATATACTTGCCTCTATGTCCTTAGTAAACATTAGCATGAAAACATGATCTGAAAAAGTTGCAAGGTTT
>PVKS010005489.1:16424-84798 GCA_004027875.1 Aplodontia rufa | reverse complement strand
CTGAGGACCGAATTCGGGGCCTTGCATCCAGGACATATATTCTTGAAGAAAAATATTTCTGTGAAAATATCAGTGGCTTAAAAAAATTAATGTAATGTCTAATCTGGGGTGGGGGTGGGGGCATGCCATAAGGGCATGGTGGCACACACCTATACTCCAAGCAACTTGGAAGGCAGGAGGATTGCAAGTTTAAGGCTAGCTGGTTTCAGTAATTTAGCAAGATCCTGCCTCAAAATAAAAAAATAGAAAGGGCTAGGAATGTAGCTCAGTGGTAAAGTGCCCCTGGGTTCAATCCCCATTACAAAACAAAACAAACTAAGCTATAAGGACATTTTTGGGTCACTTGGCAAAGTTTGAATGTTGCTGATATATTAGATAATAGTATTGTATCAATGCTAATTTCCTGGGTGAGGAAATTATATTATGGTTATGTAAGAGAATTTGTTTTTCTTGGGAAATAAATGCTGAAATATTTGGGGGATGGAGGATCATGATATCTATAGCTTATTCTCAAGATTGCTCTGAAAAGAAAATAATAATATTATAAAAATTGATAATACTAATATGCAAGAAAGATGAAACAAATTTGACTAAATGTTAACAACCTAGATAAAGGGAATATGGGGAATTGACTGTACTTTTCTTTGAACTTTTCTGTAGGTTTTAACTCTTTCCCATACACCGTACTTCCACCCTCCAAAATTACTGGGTAAATGTAGATTAGCCTACCCTGAGAGATGACCACTGACATAAAATCAGGACATTAGATTGAATGCCTAGAGAAATTATTAGGGCATTGTTTCAGATGTGTATTTTATGCATCAGAATCACTCAGTTCATTTTAAAAATTACTGAATTCTGGGCCCCAACCTAAACTTAATGAATCAGCATCTTCTGAGGTGCTTGCTTCCCAGTGGTCTTGAGAAGCTCTCTGAGATAATGTTTATATAAAGTGTGAAAAGAAAATCACCTGTTAGGCTGCTTTGCTTGCAACTGTAGTCTCCCCAGCCCCCATGGACAGTGCATACCATGGAGGGCAAAATGCATTAGAAACCTCCACCTTGTATCTTGTGCTATGGCTCTGTATCATTTTCATCTTGAAGGCATCATTCTGGAGAATGTCCTTTGGTCCAGTTTTTAAGTTTAAGACTCCTGTCTGCTGACTTTATTCCCCATCCCATTCCCAAGGGGAATACAAAGGAGAGATGTAAATGCTCTTTAAAATGGCCATAATTCTTCTGACTGGAGCTGTTGTCAGAGAAGTTGCCCAAAACACTAATTCAGAAAGTCTTGGTGGAGGAGAGAGGAGGGGCACCTGAGAGCCTGAGGCATAAAACAGGCCAGGGCTGGTGCCTGGTCACTCAGGGACTCTCATTAAAGCCCCTTTTCAGTCATGCTCCTTGACTTGCAGTTCTTCAAGACATCAGCTTTCAGTATTCCAGCTCCTTTTGCCTCTCAGGGAGTCAGGAGGATCAAGTGGGGCAGGAGATAGACTCCCTGAGGTGCATTGAAAACTCAGAGGACAGAAGTGCAACTGATGAAGTCGACTGAAGTGTTTCTTTCCTTTGATCTCCAGACACTGGCACAATCATTACTCTCATTTCACAGAGAAGTGACTTGACCACTGAAGCCCACTTCACTGTAGACAGAGCCTGGGCCTGAGCCCAGGCCTTCTAGTACCTTCCACTGTCCCACTGCTGCCTTTCTGGCATAGGAGCACATCATTGTAGAGAATGCTTTTAATTATCACCTTGCCCAGAGATTTATTGTTATGCTTCTCTCCCACCAGGGCTCAATTGGCCCTTGCCCCTGGGGAAGCAGAGGCTCTTGATAGGAATCAAGATACATTCATGTGTAGGCGGGAATGGAATGCTGGCAGCTTACAAGCCTGCTACCCCTGAAGGCTCTCAGAAGGGCTTGGGGGAAGAAGTCGGTGGAGGGGATCCCAGTCTCCTAACTTCTTAATTTTAGATGAGAACCCAAAGGGTATTTGTTTTCCCACACTGAATCCACCTTGACTGCTGCATTCCCTCCATGCTTCTTGTATTTCCTCCACATCTGGAACTGGGCTTCCTGAGTTAAGACCAGGAGAAGCTGGGGCATTTCTCCTTTTGTGCGTATGTGCTCTAGCCCATGTGCACATACGCATGAGAGGGATCAAACACATGTTGGGGAAGTAGCCGTGGCTGCCCAGCCAACACAAGGCTCACAATAAATGGGGGCCATGGGAGGGAAGCAAAACTTCACTTTTGATAGACAATCACAGTGGCCTCTAGAAGAGAAGCTGCAAGGTCCCAGCAACTGCCAGAGAGTGTGGTATCAGGGCAGCTGGGCAACAGAGATGACCATCTTTTAAATTCCTCAAGTGCCCTTCACAGGGGTGTCCAAAACCCCAGGGGTCCAGTCAAATACTTTCTGGAAGCTGCCTCATAGAAGGAGAGGGAAATAATGAGAAAATGTGCTGATGCCAGCAGGGTTATTTTAACTGGGGGGAACTGGTTTTGGTGGGCAGTAGACAGTCAGGACACATCTGCAAAATATGAATTCTTAAGCAAAGCAATTTCCTTTTTCCTTGACAGTCACTATTTATCCAGAAACAGAACAGAAATATCCAGAAATAGGTTTACCAAAAATGACCAGTATTAGTGAGCAGAGTGATCAAGACCACCAACTTGTGTTATGTGTCCTACATCTCAGATGTCAGTTGATAGAACACATAACAGTAAAGACTTACGAGGTAACATTCTGGGATAATTAGCATGTTCCAAGTGCTAGGCTAAAGAGCTCACATGATCTCTATGAGGGAAGTACCTTTATCAACCAATTTTGCTTGGCAAATGGCAGAGCCAGGATGTGAACACGACAGTCTGGTTCATTATTTCTTCTTTTAATGATTCTTTCAGTCATTTAGAAAGTATTACAAAAGTGATCATTCATCCTCCTCTACGGGATGGAAAATTCATGGATCCTCACCCCACCCTATTTTCTAGACACCCCCGCTTGCCTTCTTACAATTTTAATATGTAATTTCTTTTTCAGTGCCATTGCGCCTTTCTAGAAAAGCAGAGTTTAATAAGTTCTCTCCCTGTTGTTAGGAAACTCTTAGTCATATGATAGGCTTCTAGCAACTGATACCAAAGAAAAATAAATCTTCAGGATTCCTCCAACTGAAAATATGTAAAATAACCACAGCTGCCAAAATCATGACTGGCTTTTTTTCTACAATTGTAATCCACACATCTGGTTCACCTTCTTTGCCAAAAATTCATGATTATATATCTTTATGTCTTAGGAAATGTCTATATTTTATGACATTTCTAAGTAGAATGGCTTTGTTAATCATCACTGCAATTCCATTGATATTTACATGATTTCTAAAATCAGGGTTAATGCTACAATGAAAAAATAAAACAAGGGAAGTTAAACATGGTAGAGTTGAGAAGAGCTCTGAAGAAAGCCAGTTCTCTCACGTTATCATCTGTACTGTGCTTGTGGGGTGGAGAGAGGGTCAATAACAATAGGTGCTCATTTCGTATTTATGAGCACCTCTCCTGTGCCAGAAACCGTTTTAAGCTCTTTACATAATAAAAAGTTCTTAATCATCACAACAACAAAATGAAGTAGATACTATTATTGTTTACCTCCATCATACAGCTAGCAAGTGGAAGAGCCAGGATTCAAACCCTTGCAGTCCAGGACCCGTGTGCCAGCCCCACCCAGGCTTCTTACAAGCAGCAGTGGCTGGAATCCTTGCTCTGGACACTTCCCAAGTCAGCAGCTGAGTTTGACTCTAACCAAGAGTTATTATAACATCCCTAAACCAAGGATGGCCCATAAAGTTCTCATGACATTACCATAAGCACAGCATGTTTATTAAACAAAGTAATGGTACAAACAGAAGAATCTGTGTTTATTATTTTTTGAAATGAAAGATTCTGCCATTGGTCCTTAGCAAAGCAATGTGCCCAAGGCCACCCACTTAAGTCTCTGGTCAGTACTGGGACAAACACTCCTTCACACCCACCCATTGGGTCTGAACTATTGGTTCACTTGGAGGGTCTCCTGGATCCCCTGCCTGAATCTGGGTTCCTCTGTAGCTGTCTACAGCTCTGTTTAAGATGAAAGGCTCCATAGCAGCCTCAGCTTTAAATTAAAAGCAGCACAACAACAACAACAATGTAGCAGCAACAATAAAATAATAACAAAATAGGTGGTGGAAGTAACTGGAGGGTGTAAAACTTTTGTTAAACTGATCATCAAGGGAGGGCAAGGAGGTTCCCTATTTAAACAGGCAAGTGCATGCCAGCAGGGAACTAAAGTCATTACTATTCTGTAGTTTCTTTTTTCAGGACTGGAAAGTTTTTCTATTCTCCCCGCTCCCATCCCTCTTAGAATATCCCCAAGATAATCACAATCTTTAAAAGTAGTAACCCCTCACTTAATTTTTTTTATAATAAAAACTCAAAAACCCGTACTGATTGCAAAACTGTTTTGTCTAGGAGAAGGGCAAGTTTTTTCTTAGGAAAGCTAATTTCATAGGATTGGGAAAGGAGAGATGAGAGGAGAAAGGGTGGGACAGAAGAAGGGGAGGTAGGAGAGGAGGGGATAAAGAGGAAGAATCGCTGGCTTCAAAAAGCAACATTGTCCAGAGAGGTGAAAGGGAAAAGATGGCCCTCAAAGCTCCAAAGAAAAGGGCGAGGCTGACAGGTCTTGCTGTTTCCCATTGAGGCCTGGGTGTTCTGGGGTGGGGAGCCGAGGCCAGCGCAGGGGACAGACCTCTGTTCCCACCAGCTCACTGGGGCACTGGCACTGTGGCTCACCGAGAAAAAGAGGCAGCATGGGGGTGTGGGGGTAGCAGCATGCAGGGGAACTGCCACAGTGGGCAGCAGCAGGGACCTGTGGGCTTCCACAGCCTTCTCCTCTGACTTGACCCAGCAAGGTCAGCCCAGCACTGGACTTTGTCCTAGCAGAGGTGAAGGAAAGGGCAGGAGCCAGGTCCAAAATCTTGCATCCTCTCCAGAGAACCCACTGGAGCAGGCATGTCTGGGGTAAAACAGATACCTTGGGAGAGGGAAATGAGGAGAGGATTCCAAGTGCTTTTAGAAGACTAAAAAAACATTCAAACTACAATAAACAAGAAATCTGGGCCTTTGAAAAAGGTCAGAGAATTCTCGCAAGTTAATCTTATATTATTCCATGGTGTCTCAGGGCAGAGAAACAATTTGCTAAGGAAAACTGAAACAAGAGTTGGTGGCAGACTCAGGAAGGATCCCAGGAGTTGGTCTCAGAGGTTGCCAGTCCCTGAAAAGGTGCAGGTTTCAACATGGGCTCGCCTGGCACAGCAGGATGGAGGAGCAACAGTGGCTTCCTGTGAGCCTATGCCTTGGGCACAGGGATGGGATGCCCATGGGCTCCTTTACGTAGCTACACCACACTGAAGAATTGTCACTGGAGACTCTCAGTCATTTCATAGTAGAAAGAATGGAGATCCCCTGGCCTGTTGGTAAACTTGTCCTTCTAGGAAGAGAAAGCCTGACAGCCTCTGCAGATGGAGGGCAGGAGAAATGGTGAAAGGGGACTGGTTTGAGGAAGCAGCAATTACAAAGAGGCTCATAAACTTCAGGGGACAAAGATGTAATCGGTGTAATTTCCTCAATATAACTTTGATCAGGAAAATTATAATTTCAAATGACGTCTTGACCTCTCTTTACACCCTGTGGAGGGTGATGATAAATTCAGCCCTGCCCCTGCCTCCCAAGAGGGAACCACATTCTTCCTGTCTCATGGTCCACTCAGCCCAGAGAGCAACAGTAGCCCAAAAAACTTCTCCACTTCTAATTTTCTGCCCTTCCTCCTTGGCCCTGAAAATAACAGCAACGTGCACTGAGGGGTGAGGGCCTTGAAACAGTGGGGTGGTTTGGGGAAACAGATCCCTCATCAGAAAGATAATTTGGAAGCATGTTTACATGTCAGGCCGCAGGAGCATCACTGACCTAATATTCAGGGAGAGGAAGGGGGATTAAAAAACGGGAATTAAAATAAGGCTATCAACATATCTGGTGACCTGCAAATTCACCTTTACCTGCGGCTAGGCCTCCATTTCCACCTGAACGAAGATGCCACAATGGCCACCAAGCCCCACAGTTTGCACTGTACATATATCTGAGTTACTGAGAAAATTCCCATGGAATGGCATAATAAAAAAGATCAACCATGATAAAGACCTTGCCTTTTATTTCCCTGCTTCATCCAAATTGCTCCCCAGGCGCTTTAGACTTAGAAGCTCCACTAATCAACCTTATAAACAGTAGCCCAGCCTCCGCATAGAAATTACTTTGTATAGCTCCTAAGTGAAATTCCTCAGGGGGATAGAAGATGCCCAAGGCTTTAACAATCACAACATAACACAGCCTCAGTATGAGAATAGAAGACAAGCACACTTTGACATCCCAATTGAAACTCCAGGCTGAATCCAACATAGAAGAATGTAATTACCTTTCCTAGTTTGATGGTACACTAAAGAAATTGGAGAAGTGGAATACCTATTAGGTCCCCACTAATCCTCCTCCTACATTCAAAGCAGGGCTAGTCCCTGGAATTCATTTCTGAGTATTCTTACTCCCCACTATTGTTAAACAGCTCAATTGATAAGTGCTTCCAGCTAATAATGCGTTCTGCTGAGCTCACCCCCTCCTCTTTCCCAGCAGCTCAAAGCACTTTACAAATATCACCTCATTATTCTTTATAGCACTCAAGTGAGCCTGATAGGTGGAAAGGTTCATTATCTTCTCCTCACCAATGGGGAAACGGATAAAGGAAGGAGAAGTGACTTGCTGAAGCCAACCAAGCAGGGGCAGCACTGGAACTAAAACTCAGCCATTCTCCTGACTCCAAAAGTGCACATGTCCTGTGTCAGCCTGTAAAGCTGATCTGCTGACAGGGCAGGATTTCCTCACTTTGGGCTGTGTTGAAATCAACAGGTCCACAGAATCGAGGCAGTGGGATGGAGGGAAAGGGGCACCAGGAGAGAGGGAGAGGCCCCACATAAATGTTGTTGACTAGTTCAGACGTTTCTTCACGTCTGAGTTTCACAGCCCTCCTCAGAGAAGGAGGTCTTTAGATTAGAGGGTCCTTCTGCTCTTAGACAGGGGTGAAGTGAGAGTTTCAAAAAGGGGGTTCTATTTTTCACCAGCCTGTGACCATCCTTCTTGAAATATCAATCCTATCTCTTTATAGAGTGCTCTATGTCATTCACTGTTCACCCAAATAATAGTAGGAATGAAATCAGTTGGTTTTTACAAGACAAAGGGCAGAGGTGGTCCTGGGGGATCAAGGCCGAGTACTAAAGATAGATGAGTGTTCTCCAAAGCATAGGAAGGTCTCAATGACACATGGTTTCCTTTGTTTCTCTAAATACAGGATTCACTTGATAACCCCCAAACCCATGTGAACAATGCCCCGGTGTACCATGCAATGGTGGTTTTCCATTTAAAAAGAATTTCATTTTAATGAAATAAAAGTAATATGCCTTCTTCAAGTTAATTAAAACTGGACTACACAGAAGGCTTCATAGTTTATAATTTGTGTGATTTGAGCTCCATAGACCAGAGCTTTTAGAAAACCTGCAATCTCATTACTCTAAACCTCTACACTTTCTTTTCCTTTAGGATGCTTTGGTACTCTTCATGTGCCACAAAGAGAATTGGGGAGAGGGCATTTAGTAAAATCAGTATCTGCACTGATCTCGAAGCAGCCCCCACAACCGGCATAATGACCTTGGAAAGAGTTTTGGGTGATGGGCCGATTACAGTGACTGGATAGAAAAGAATGACTGTGCAGCTGCCAGGAGAAACACATTTTTGTAATAATTGAGTTGTTTCTATTGGCCCAGCCTTCTTTGTATCCACCATGGGAACTGAGTCAAGTTAGTTTGCTTTTCTTTTGGAGATTACAGAGCATTCTTCTTTTTTCTACATACAGGGTAAAAGGAGTAAAGAATACATATCTCCTGAAAGTTTTTTTTTTCTTTTTTTTAAAGATACAATTTTAGTCATCTCCAAATCCAGCTGTAAAGGCAACTGGTTGCAAACTCTACTCTATCTGCTCTCTCTGAGGACCTCAGCCTGACCTTGTGGAACCTTCTTTCTGGGAAGTTAAAGAATTTCCAGGATTAGCTCAAGTCTGAGGCTGCCAACTGTGACAATCTACAAAGCTCTCTTAGGTAATGATTCAGACCCCATTTCTGCTCAAGGCCAAGACAGTCCCCAGTGAATTGGAGATATTCTCATTTCCTGGACCTCGACTATAATATGAGTTGACCCTGGAAGAATTTTGGAAGGCAAGCCTCAGCATCTCTGCATACTAAAGATTCAACAACTGATATATCTGTGACAACTGAAATGTAATTAAACTTGGAAAGCAAGAGTGAAGAGGTCATCAGAAACAAGTTTCAGAAAGAACACCAAAAGCTGGTGGGGAGGGGTAGGAAAAGAAGGAGTGTGTGCAAGAGAGAGAAAGAGAAAAAGACAAACTTAATAATAATTGATCATCACTATCTAGTTCTAGAGGAAGGTATCTTGTGAAAATCTCCTGGACTGAATATTTGAATTCTCCAGCAGAATGCCAAGTTTCCAATACTGATTAGATAAAATGCCAAATTCCTCTGACCATCCCAACCCCAAGATAGGGAAGAATGAATCAATACTCTTCCTGATCTTGGCTGCCCAGGAACAAGAAGGCTGCTTATCCTACCAGGGACAGCCCTAGTGTAACAGCCTGGAGGTTGCCCTGATCGCTCCTCAGACACTGTCTTTCTTCATATCTTCCAAATAATGTAGGCATTAGGTAGCTGATGGAACACCAAGGACAGCTTCTACCTGCCTCTAGGACTAACTCATTCTGTGACCTCCTTAAGCCTCTGTTTCCCCATTTGAAAAAAAAGAAAAGAAAGTAGGACTAGAGGGCTTCTAATATTCTTTTGATCTCTGAGATGCCCTATGATTACTGTACCCTTGAATAGACTGACTCCAGAATTTTTTCCAGCTGTGATATAATCTTTACCTTTTAAGTTTCATCCAGTGTGAGTCTCCAAGGGTGCCTGAGAGTGTCTGAGGAGTCTCAGGTCATGCACTCAAGCTTACTTGCCAGCAGGAGCATTTACTTCTCCGACCTCTGCAGGACAGAGTTAACCCCAGAATTCTAGTGTTCCAAGTGACCTTAACTAGGAAATCCCACTAGTATATGCCAATAGATAAAATCCAAAATGACTAAAGATGAGGACTCCAAATGGAAGATTTAGCAAGCAAATCCAAACTATGACAGATTAAGTTTATAGTGTGAACATCTAGTCAGTAAATAAGTAGCTTTTAAATAGATGACCAGAATTTCAAAGCAGATTTTTCCTTTATCCAAGATTTGCAATCTAGTTAATAATCCAACTCAGAAACTATATCCATAACAATGTATTTCCACAATGTTAACTGAGGAAATTTTTAACCGTCAGCAACTCCAAGGAACTTTTCATTCAAGGACTCCAAAATGTTATATAAGCATTATATTTCTAATGATCCCAAACAGATGTGGAGATGAGGTGCTTCATCTCAGAAATAAGGAAGATTTTTACAGAGTTGTTTTAGGTTGTAGAGTAAGCCAGGGCTTGAAAGAGATTCCAACACCCCAGTCTCAAAATTATTTGGCTCTTAATCTGTTCACATTAGCAGAATACCTGGCTTTAAAATAGCAGAGCAAAACTTAAATGATTCATTGAGAAACAAGAGGTCCAATTTGGTCTTCAGTATCAGATTTCCCTAGTGACACAGTAGTCCATTTGCTTACTATCTTCATTTGAAATCTGCTGGAAGTCTGACCAGGACGGACCAAATATAGATCCATCAGAATGATTAATATGAATGCTCATGTGTGTTCTTGATTTTTTAAAATTAATTTTCACTCTTCCAATTACCTTTCAATTCAATTCAGAATGCAACTTCCTTAGGATAGACTGACAACTAGAGCACAGTGGTGGATCTGGATATAACACACACAAAGGCAATCACAAAGCAATAGTCTAAGTATGGCCTAATTTTTAAAAAAACAGACATAAGTTTTGTATATAGCAAAAAGCCTAGAATTACAAATACTAATATTTAACATCATCTTACTGTAATGGGGTTGTAATTTTTGTTTTCTTTTTTGGCTACCTATATTTCCTATTGGTACATAAAACAACACGGATAGACTTCAGAAACATAATATTGGGCAAAAGAATGAATACCAAAAAGAACCTACTATTTAACTCCATTTATACAAAGTTCGAAAACAGGCAAACTAAGCTATGGCTGTAGAAGTCCAGAGAGTAGTCAGGTTCTGTGAGGAAGAGTGCGCAGGGGTGGGACAAGAGTCATGGCAGAAGGCAGGCTTGCCGGGGCGTTAATGCTCTGCTTCTTAATCTGCATGTTGGTTGTGCCTATGTGCTCACTGAGAAAGTTTGGGAGCTGTATTCTTATGATGGGCACACATTTTTGTTTGTAGATTAGACTTCATTTTAAAAGTTATGTAAAGCCAGGCATGGTGGCTCATGCCTGTAATCCCAGTGACGTGGGAGGCTGAGACAGGAGGATTGTGACTTCAAAGCCAGCCTCAGCAACTTAGCAAGACCCTGTCTCAAAATCAAATATTAAAAAAGGGCTGGGGATGTGACTCAGTGGTTAAGTGTCCCTGGTTCAATCCCTGGTACCAAAAAAAGAAAAAGTTACTTAAAAAACAAAGCAAAACAAATACTAAATCCAAAGGTTTCTTCTTCACACATTCTGCCAGGAAATCTAAAGGAAAGCTTTTTTGTGGGGCAAGGGGCAGAGGAGAGAGATTTCAAACTGCTCTTTCAGTGTAGTTGGCTTCTTTGGGTGGGGACAATGACAAGGACTCCATACACTCATATCTGAGAAAGGTGCCCTGGAATTTGGCTCCATAAAAGCAGGAAAAGAAACACAAATTTATGTCACTGAAGGGTCCTGATTTGTGATGATCAGTATCTTTTGCATCTCCCCTGACAGAACAGGATCAATGGTGACTCTGAAAATATGAGTTTTCATTCAACTCAGGCTCACTAGAGGGAAAGCATGGACCAGATGCAGCCTCGCTGGGGCATGCAGTACCTGTACAAGCCTACATCTGTGAAAACAAGTAGCTGAATCAGCTACAAGGGAAACCCTGTGACGGCAGGGACCTTGTGTCCGCAGTGCTTAGTGTAAGACCTTCATAGGCTAGAGACTCAACAAATAGTTTTGAGGTGAGTGAATACATAAAGCTACTTTCGTTTTTTTTCTTTAAGATTGAGGAACAGCTAGAAAGAGGAGAGAGACAGAGAAAAACAATTTTTATTTAGTTTTCCATGTGGCTTTCCTTGCTCTGACACTTTGATGTGTACGTAGTGCTGGGGTTTGAACCTGCGTCCTTGTGTATGCCAGGCAAGTGCCGAAACTGCTGAGCCACCTCTCCAGCTCCTATAAATCTACTTTCAAAAAGAAGAAATTATTTTAACTCAAGTAGAAGTTACCATGAATGGTAAAGGGGAGTGAAAAGTTGTACTAAAATAATATATATTGGTGCTACGCATCTCTGTCCCCTTCAATGTTCTCAACTAAGCTAAGTTGGATTAAGACATGGGGAGATTTATGTTGCTGCAGATGTCTGGTAAAGCCATCTAGAAGAACAGCACTGTCCAAAGGAAATACAACGCAAGCCACAAATGTAATTTAAAAATTTCTAGTAGCCATATGAAAAAAGGTGAATAATATGTTTTTGTTAGCACAGTGTGTCTAAAACATTATCACCCCAGCTTGTAATCAATGTAAAAAATTAAGATACTTTACATTATTTTTTCCCATTCTATATCTTTGAAATCCAATGTTTATTATACTTATAACACATTTCAAGTGCTCAGTGGGCAAATATGGTTGGTTGGTGGCTACTGTATTAACAATACAAGTCTAGAAGGATGTGCACTTGATGGTGGTGGTACGTATCTGAGAAAGAGGGTATGACAGAGAGATGAGCTTAACAGTATTTAATCCTGACACTAGGTGTTCTTGAAGTAAGCTGTGTCCTGGTCCTCCATTTCTACAGACATGCCAATATTCTTGTGATAATTTCACTTTCTGCTTTAGCTACTTTGAGTATGGTATGCCATAAAAACAGACAGACACAGAGAAAACACACCCATGGGTGCACCCTGCTTTATGGGCACGTTGCCGGTCAAACTAGACACTAAATCGGCATAGATTAATTTCTAAATTAAAAAATAAAGTATGTATTAACAAAAGTATGCCACCTTTTTACACTGAAGGTTTCATGCCACATGCTGTAGGTAACATAATCAATTTGTCCATCCTTTTTGCAAACAAATGAACCAAAGTCTAGTTCCAGCTTGAAGAATTCCAGGTGCATTTTAGCTGTAAATTCTGAATCAAACAGGAGTTTAATAAGGTGCAGGCGCTACAAGTTACCTGGATACTATCCATTTGAGACTGCTGCAATGTAAAAGAAATTAAAATAGCAGCCTTTCTATCAGCCAGCACACCTCCTGCTTCATCTCAGGACCTGTCTTCCTGCCAGCACACACTTATTTCTGTCTGTCTACAGTTAAACATGGAACTGGAGTTTGAGGAGAAATGGGCTAGTGGTTTAAGTCTGCTGAGGGAAAAACAGCAGCCATCCCTGATACCGAAACCTAAATCACTCGGTGATGAAATGAGATAAATAAGTTTGCTATTTCAGTATTATTGTTCATTCCCTTCCAGTAGGGCCAGACACATGGGTGAGGTGGTATCTATGAACCTGCCATTTCCTCTGGATTCCAATTTTTCTGTGTCGTGAATCAGTTTTGGGGCATCCTAAATTGCAAATGCTACCCTGGTTTCTGGTATATCTTTGTAGGTGGTACAGTCAGTAAGTTGGAAAGTCAGGACAAAATGACAGGCAGAAATATTCACCTTTCTACTGGCTGACAGGAAACCCTTCCTGGAACCTGTAAGAGAGAGACACTGAATGCCATTATGCAGAATTCTTGTTTGGCTTGGAGAACCTCTGATGCTAAAAGGCACACATAATCCAGTGGTTCTCGAGGAGTTTGGAAGGGCTGATGAGGTACTAGGAAGTATCAGGGCAGACACACAGAATGAATTAGAAAGAGCAAGCTCTTCATTATCTTTTACTGCTAAGATTCCTGGATGAGTCTTGCATGTGCTGAATGTGGGAGGAATTTGCTGCAATTCCTGCCATCCAGAGAGGTGTAAGATATTCAGTGGGTGCTGTACAATAAAGAGTGGAAGAGGAATGGCATGTGGGTATGTGGTTGCTGCTTGTGTATGAGTCATAGGATTGTAAATGCCTTTATGTCTTGCATAGATCATTCAGCATTTAATTGGGGAACTCAACCCACCTGTCTATGAAGCTAGACCATAGACATTTCCTGATTTGCCCCAGTTGACAGGGTTAAACAGGTCAAAGAATACTTAACTTCTAATATTTGAATTTTCTGCTCATTCTAATTATGTTTGGTAGAGACACTTAGCAGAAGGCTACCCCAGTAGAAAAAGCAGGATTTCTGAGTTCTCCCAATAGCTTGTGTGTGTTAAGTAAGTCCCATCTAGTTACCATTAGATGGGGTCAAGTGTGTTAAATGCCTAGAGGAGCATGTGGCACACATATAAATGTTAGCAAATCCCATTATCAGTAAGTATAGCACACTTTCACTTTTAAAACTGGAAAAGACTTCACAGAATATCTAGTCCTTCTCAGTAAACACCCTTTCATGGATGAGAAAACTGAGGGCCAGAGAGGTCAAAATATGTCAGTGGAAACATGTCTTCCAGGAAGCTCATCACAAGAGACAAGGACATATCTAATCAATTATTAACAGAATAACTGGATGCTCTTGTTGCTAGATTAGGACCAGAAGTATGACTGACCTTTTGGGTGTAGTCCTGGGGAACACATAAGGATTTATTTGTTGGTTCTTAGCTGTGGGATGGGCTCTTCTGAGAGATACAGAAAGCATGTGAGAGCATTTGTCTGGTGGTATCAAACTTCCAAGATGGTCACCATGAAACTGCCAGTTGTCTTGAGGGGGTGCTGGGAAGGAAGAGAGTGCTAAGGGGTGAAAGGCTCAAATCTATCACATTGCCTGGAAGAGTCTTGGGAAGAATGAGCTAAGTAGTCCAGAGGCTTCCATGTCTGTTGTGGGGAGCGGGGGAGGAGGCTGCATCTCTGTGATGCAGCAGTGAAGGGTGGCAGGCCTGGCATGCTGCCCAATGCAGAGAAGCTGTGGCCCAGCTGACGGGAGAGTCCGCCTGAGCAGCCCCACTGTTCCCTGGAGATTTGGATCAAGCTCACAGACAGGGGAAGTGGGGATTAACACAATGTGGTGTCCGAGCTAATGAGTTAGCAAAACAGAGACAGATGGCAACTGAGTAACTTAACTCACCCATCTCTGTTTGCAATGCCTCCCACAGCTTCTCCTCTGTCCTCGTGCTATCTAACTCTGCTCGGCACTTTCCGCCCATCCCAGAAGGTCACGGCCACATAGTAATCATCCTGCATGAAAAGCAGCTACAACCCCACTTTCTAAACACAAATGTCACCCACAATTGGGGTGTAGTGGCAGGGAGGATCTTTCAGATGGCTTTGGAGAGAAACTGACTTCTGGCTCTAGGGTGAAAGCAAAGTTATATTAAATAAATTCTTATTATCTTAAAGATATAATTCCTTAAAAGAATTACTTACAAAATAGTGTATATAAGACTGCTAAAAAGGGGTATAACTTGCAACCTGGGGATGGAAACAAGAAAAGGAACTTTTATTCTGATCCCTTTTATTTTGACCTGTAGTCAGAGCCACAGACTACACAAGCTTCCTTCACAGGTGCTCGGGAGAGATGCCATGGCCAGAAAATGTGATAAATACGCACCTTTAGACCAAACATATCAAGCCCAACACTTTGGGATGAAAATTACTGCTTTGCAAGCTGTCTACTACCCTTTGCCTCTTTTAAGGTGTTTGTTTTTTGTGTTGGGGATGGGGAGGGCCTGAAATAACCTTTTTTTTCCCTAGTGATCATTGTTTCCAGGTGGCAATACCCAGTCAGTAGCCAATAATGAGACTCATCTGGCACTGAGACCAGCCAGCAAATAGCCATTTTGGAAAATCCTATCTTGTACTTTTAGGTATTGGTTCATTTTTAAAATGATCTCTTTAATAATAAAATTCCAACCACATAAACAACAGAATATTTTCAGGAAGAAAGGGAGGATTTTTCTTTTAAATCCCTGATGTATGGATTTTGGTAAAAGCTTTAATTTTCCCCCTTATTCTACCCAGTTATTTCATCCAATGAGGTAATATGAAACTTAAAACTTAAAATTAAAAATTAAGTTAATAAACTCCATTAATGCAAATGGATTTTAGTTTTGCAAAGTGAAAAGCTGACTCATGACAAGAAACTTAGTCCCTGAATTATTCGGTAGAATTTGTACCTAAATAGAGGCACTGACAAAGAAGGTGTTAGAAAATACATTCCCCACTCCACCCATACCCCATAACTTCCCTACCCAGTGACCCTCTCAGGGCTACCTGCTCACTTCAGTCTTCTTAGATGGGGACTTAGAACTGACAAAGAGTAGAAAGCAATCTGTTCAAAGGATCTTTCTCTTACTAGCTGGCAGGATCAACTTTAAACCAAATGATGTCTAGGGAAATATTTACATTCTATTTCTGATCCTCTTTCTGATAATGAGAGACAGTAAAATATGCTGGTGAAGATCTTGAAAACTGGATGCCGAGAGTAAGACTCTGAGAAAATAGAGTCAAATGTAACTGACTTATAAGCAAGACTTCATTATGAATTTTGTCACTCATTGCAGATAGGAATGGACACACTCTGCCACTCAAAGGTCAAGCTGTCTTACATTGGAAGTAACTAGTTATAACCTCCTTGTTGAAAGAGAACACCCTGAAGAAGCGGCACTGGTCAAAGATGAGAATCTGGTTCTATTCTGTTTCCTCCAATGTGTGGGTCTGTATCACACACCTTCAGGGTTTCTCATCCTCAGCACTGTTGACATCTGGGTGGATAAGTCTTGGTCATAGGTGCTGTCCTGTGTATTGCAGGATGCTTAGCTACATCCCTGGGTCAATACCTATAGCAACCTCCCACCCCTCAGCTAGTTGTGACAACCAAAGTGACTTCACACATTATTATATACTGAAAGGGAATTAGCACCAAACTATGAGAGGTTCTTGCTCCTTCTAACAGGGGAAAATTAAGAGTAAATTAAGAATTATTTGACTTTTCCAGTTGTGATTTCTTATCTAGAAAGAAGTATCAGAATAAACTAAAGGAATACAATGAACATAAGGCCTTATAGTGTCAGGAAATACAGTGCTCTGAGTCTGGGGGCTGGGCCCTGTCCAGGCAGAAAAAGACCAGTGATGCTGTTCTAGTGATTTAAGAAGAGCTTTCATTTAGTTATTTTTTCACTTGTTCCTAAGAGTCCTTTCAGCTTTAACATATCACCTTCTCACCCCAGGAAGCTATAAACATACCACCTGAAGGATATATCTTCAAAGGATTTTTTAGAGTAGTTGAGTAGTTTGTGCTGATCCAGTTAGTTAAAGCCACATAAGGGAATATATAACTTCAAAATCTTAATGTCTTAGCACCGGTGAATAAATCATATGTACTGAGTAGAATTTGAAAAGTGTTAAGTTCTAAGTCCTTGTAGGGAGGGTTTTCTTATCTAGACTTGAGTGCCTGATATAATATCATCTGCAACAGTTCTTTGAACAAATAAATAGATAATTTGTATTTACACCAGATAAAGAAGGTTTAGGGTAGATCTGTAACTTTAGGGATTAAAATTAGGAAGGCTAATCTATCCTTTCACAAAATATCTGGTGGTGTTGGTGCCAAAGATAAACCTTAAGGGGCTGGAGCAGTGGCTTAGCGGTTGGAGCACTTGCCTGGCATGCATGAAGGCCCCAGCACCACATGCAACTAAGTGTTGAAGAAACAAAGGCTAAATGGGAAGATAAATACAGTTGAGTCTCTTTCTCCCTCTCTCCCCGCCTCTCTTAAAAAAATTAAATAAAATAAACCTTGAGTGAGATTAGTTATTCTCAGTCTGGGACAATTCTCCTCCCACCCCCACTCATGGTATTTGGTAATGTCTAGAGACATTTTGTTTTGTCACAATTTGAGGGATGTTACTGGCATCTACGAGGCAGAGTAGTACTACTAAGTGTGCTACAATGAACACGACTTACCATCTACAATCAATAATTATCTAGCCCCAAAAGCCAATGATGTTCTGTTTGAGAAATTTTAGGCTAGATCAAGCACTGGTAGAGCTAAATAAATGGACTTTACCTCCAAATGTGTTTTCTACCAGTCCCTGTTCTATCCTTCCTAGATCTTTTCTCTCTATGTCCATTCCGCTTGAGCCCCCTAATCCCAAATTTTATATGGATTTTTTCATCCACTGGCCATTGCATCTAATAGTTTCAAAAATAATCTGAGGGGGCTGGAGCCATGGCTCAGCAGTAGGGTGCCTGCCTGGTATACATGTGGATCCAGGTTGTTCAAACCCCAGCACCACATACACAACTAAGTGTTGGAAAAACAAAAACCAGATGAAAAATTAAATAAAATTGATTCTCTATCTCTCTATAATAATAATAATAATAATAATCTGAGGTAAGCACACCATGGAGTGATAGAAACAATGATCAGTGCCCCATAAAAGAGAGATTTTAAGTGGATAGAAATAGAACAAAAGCTGTTTCCTCCTGAAAAAGAAAATGGAAAGGATTCTGGGTAGAGAGTGAACTGGCAGTTTCCATTCTAATCCAGTCTTCTTATCATAGTACTATTACTACTAAGAGGAAGAAGTAATGTTAGAACCTAATTATGGAGAAACTCTATGACATTTTAACACGAGTTCACCATGATCAATTTGGAGGAATTAGGAAATAAATCAATATTGCTTTAAGTGAGGTTCACATTAGTCAATTCATCTAAGAAACAGGCAAGAATATATTCTCCAGAGAAGAGTATCTGGTCAAGTGAGATGACTGGAATTTTGGTGGGCCAGTTTCTAATTAGCTACAACTTGTGGCTCTAAGAAGTCACTCGCTGTCATTGGGACTTGACTTCCTCATCCAAAATAAGAGATTACTGCCAATCGGCTGAATTTAATAATTGACAGGACAAAGAAAACAGAATATATAGAGAAATGGAAAGAATAAAGGATTTTGAATAAATCAGAATATGATTTCATGGTTTACATTGATGGCTCTATATTCTTCTTTTTTAATTTGGAAGTCTATCAATAGATACCAATTAAACTATAGTCACCCTATTGGTCAGATCTAACTTCAAATGATTGACATGCTCACCTCCTTTGTTTTTACAGGGCTGGAGTTATTGCTCTTTCAAACTGAAGGGTACCTTATGTGGATACACACAAACCACAGGCTTGATGAAAGTGGAATTACAGGAGTTTTCCTTCTGCCATCCAAATGTTCCACCCTAATTCTAAAATAATGAGGTGATAGGTGTAGCTCAAGAGGTAAAGAGATTGCCTGGCATGAGTGAGACCCTGGGTTTGATCTCCAGCACTGCAAAAAACAAATTAAAAAAAAAATAAAATGGTTCTAAATTCTGATATTGCAACAAAAGATCTGGGATTACATTTTCATTGCAACGAAATGGTGGTGGTGCCAGCCAGACTTCTGAGTGAGTTATAGCACAGATGCAACCCAGAGACTTGGCTTTTTCTCTGTATGTTTTCCCCTCCAAGTGATGACTCTCACTAAGACTGTAAGAGCCAGTGATCCCTACTCCATCCCCCCGGCATCCCCCACTCCATCTCTCTGTGGGGAATCATAATAGGATTAAATACTCCTAATTATACAGACACACTGATATCCTGAGGAAACTGATGAAAAGTACCTGGCAGAAAACATAGGTGTATATTAACTCTAACCATCTAGGGCCTGCTGGGGCACTAACCACAACCCTTGGCTTTTACTCTCCAAGTGCAGTGTCATTCTGAGCCCATGTGTGTGGTCACTTACACATGTGTGTTTTAGTTTGGCTGGGTGCATAAGCTCTGCAATTTCACTTTGGTCCCCTCAAACATTCTTAGTTTTTCAAGATGACCAACCACTCCTTTCAGAGAGGAATATTTGGGAGGGAAGCCGGCCACTTCTTTGGCCAAGCAAAGCCAGACCATCTTACATAGTTCCCAGAAGCTACTCAGAGGCAAACTTGTAGCAAATGAACATCTCCAGAACCCGGAGAACTGATATAAAGAGGCAATTTAAGAGAATGACAACAAAACAAAAGCCTGGAATTTCAGGAAGTGATTCCAGGAACAATGAGTATATAAAAATGAAATGGAATCACTTTTTCCAAGCAATCCACTTCCATAGACAATGCGTTCATATGACAATAACCAGCATTTATGAGTTTGTGAGTATACACTTTATATTTGTAGATACCATAGCAGCTGCCAACAATGGAAGAGAGTGAGTGGATCCCTTTGTGACCAGCAGTCTCCCTTTTCACCCTGTTATAACTTCACTACACCCATGGGAGCCTTTCTTACCAGCAAAAACTGCCTTGATTAAAATGTAATGTCCTTGGTCACTAACAGTTCTCTTGGGAAGTTGAGGGAAAGAAGTCAAACCACACTATGGGAGAAACATCTCTCTCCTTTCCATGCAGGTATGTCCTGACCTCAGAAATTGTCTTCCCACAGCTTCTCCACTCTCCATCCCAGCTTTCCAACTCATTATATAGTCTGTTTTTCCACTCACTCCACACACCTCAGTCATTCCTCTCCTCTCCCTATGGTGGCAGGGAGTATTTCTGTCAATTCCTGGCAAAGAGACACCATTTCCTGTGTCTACTCAGAGACCTAGAAAATCAGTCCTGGACTGAAAGGTAGATGAAGCCAGGAAGGCGATTGTCTCTGCTGATCTACCAGTGCACCTCTCTTCTGCCCTTAAAAGCACTTGGCAGTCTCTGAGTGAACCCTAATGACTTAGCACCTGAAAAAATGTTGGCAAAATCTTAGAGCAAAAATTTATTTCCAAGGTATACATTTTAATTGGAGGTGTTTTTAAAGAATCATTCATTCATTCATTCATCATCTAATAAATATTTATTGAGTACCTTAATGTACCAGGAACTGGACAGGGTGAGACTGGCTAGGTCCTTTAATAAATGATGGCATGTGGCTGACATATGTCAGCCTGAGTAAGGCCTGGGAATGTCAGTCTATCTTTGAATGAGAAGTTCCATTTAGGATTCCCTAGAACAAGTAATAGTGGAAAAGCACAATATGCCAAATAACAGGTACTCAATCTATTTTGTTGCTGTTATTAGTGGAAGAAGCACTATGGGGAAGAACAAGTCTAGTGAGTCAGAGATTTATAAGGCACTCTTTCTAGGCCTTAGCATCCCCATCTGTAAAATGGGGGCCATGCTACCAGTTTCAGTTATTAGATGAAATTACAGTGAAAATCAAAAGAGAAAACATTTTGTCAATTATATGAGTAGAATGGATACGTAAATATTGTTGTGATGCTTGATCTCAGGTTAATTGATATGAACAGTGCATCTTTTCATTTCAACCAACACAGAAACCTTTTATAGAGGAAGGTGGTCTCAATTAACCAGGTTAGTCACCAACAAATTAAATGATCTGAATCTTAAAGGGGAATAAGAAAGAGCTATTGAGAGAAACATGCTCTTTATAATTTAATACATAGTGATTGCAAACAGGAAATATTTGAGTTATGAAAACAAAAGAAGCCCATATGCTGAAAGACTTAAACATTATTGGGGTAGTCCAAAAGTAATATGAGAATAAGAAAGTTAAAATTAATATTTTGTTCTACCTCTATATCTGGTTTATGAGTAAATATACGGAGTCCCTTTTAAAAGGAAAAATTATTTGAGACCTCCAAAACACATTTAAAAACTTTTGGGAGATGTCAGAGTAGGTTTTAGAATCACCAACTTAAGACCCTTAAGGCTTTTTTTTTTTTTTTCAGGGCTGAGGATCGAACTCGAGGCCTTGTGTATGCTAGGCAAGCGCTCTGCCACTGAGCTAAATCCCCAACCCCAAGGCTTATTTTTTAAAAAATATATTTCAATTGCAAAGAACTGTCTTTATAGTTTAAAAAGATTTTCATGACAAAACATAGCAAATTAAAAATCTCATAGAACTTGTAGTCTTCAATTTGAGAAATTCTGATTTTGTCTCACCTTTGCTGTTTATGGATGAACTTGGGCCTATGAAGACAAAGTGACTTCCCTGAGCCACACAGATGGCTATTAGTAAAAAATGAGCCATAAGCCCAGGTCACCTGATTTCTAGAACAGAGCTTTTTCCTTCTTTACACAAGGCCTCCTCTGTTTGTGGCAGAGCTCACTATCTGCTCCAGACAGATACTAGCATTGTGTTAGTGCAGAGACAGGGAAGCAGATGGAGGCGAGAAGTTTGAAGGGAAGTGATGTGGGTGTGGCTGATGCAGAATGTCACTATAGCAGGGCCACAACTTGAAAAGAAGGTATTTCCAAGGCTGGATTCTTTTGCTCATCTCTGAAACAAAGAAACCTTGGGTGGAAAACTCAAGTAGTCTTAATAATGGGAGCACTTCTGCCTAACAAGTTTAGGCAGAAAAGTAGGAAGAACATGGTCTGAAGCTAAAAACCAGAAAGGAACTACAGAAGGTATGAGGTTATAATTCAGGGTGGCCAATTTAATCAGCTCATATTCATTAAACACCCACATACACATGGTACTTTACAACAAACCCCTTCCCTCACTCTGAAGCATCCACAGGCCTGTTTTAAATGGGCCACCCTGTACCGGTTGGGAATCTGGCCAGGGTGTTAAGGCAACTGCTTCCCTTCCTAAGAAAAATAGGGTAAATTTTTAGACAGCCACAAGTAAAGGCTAAAACTTCTAGTTTTACATCCCATCTGAAAGACTTCGGGAATCTGTTTGCCAAGGTTTGTTTGCAAAACTCAGTAATACATTAAAGTCTTCCATCTCAGAGTAGCAACATCCTATACCATCTACATTCCCAGAGTTTTACCCTGCAATTTTCTTGGGTGAATTTCTCTTCATTATTGGAGCTGAATCCAAGGGCTTTATGAATATTCCCACATAATGACTGAAGCATTATGACCCTTGAGTTATGTATAATTAGCCAATCGATGACTTTGGTCACTTCCGGCCCTTGGATAATGAACTCATTGTAACTAGAGAAAGCATGTTCTTACTACTGCCTGTTTAAATGGCCAAGAATATTTTCAGCCTGACTGATTTATCAAGCAACTTTTGATTGCAATCTGATGAGAGGGTTGACTGGGGTGTTTCCTTGAACAGGGAAGGGCTGGCAAACTTCTGGTATTAGGTGGTCTCCGCATACCAGGGACAAGTAGCACAAGACACCCAACTTCCAGCCTAGCTCACTACCCAACAGTGTGTCAGGTACTGCGATTTCCCCAAAGAATCTCTGATAATTTCAAAGACTCACACAGGGGGCATCAGATCATGAGGAAAGACAAAAACTGTTCTGACCTCAGACCCTTCTCAGATAACTTTCTCATTTTTATGTAATAATATCCACGAGAAGACCTCATGAAGCTCAGGATAAGGCTCCAAGGATTCTAATTACAGCTTATAATAGAAAGCACACAGAAGATGCTCAAGTACCACTGTTGGGTGGTGAGTTTTTTATTTTTTACTTAGGTTAGTTTCAATGTGTGGTTTAGGGAAGTGAGATGGGTTCAAAAGGTAGTAGACAAAAGGAGAGACAGGAAGGTTTACTTGCAATAGCTCTGTATGTCTCCAAAGATGCGAAAAGAACAAAAATAGGTATTTTCCAAGACAGGTGAAAAATCATAAAAGCTGCAAAGTAATAGGCTACTCACATTTTATACGATCCTTAGTGATCCCAACAGCTTTGTTTTGGGTGTTCATGAAGTAAAAAGGAGGTGGTTATTTGGCATGACCCTCTATTTCAAGAGTAAATCTGGGATGCCTGAATCCCTTAAGGGTCCTCCAGATTCAGAAACAGAACATTATCAATATTCTTGGAAGCCTCTTGTGTAATCTCACCCCAATACATCTCTCCAACCCAAAGTTAACCTTTACTTTATTTAAGCTATTGTCAATACTTCAAAAATTATACCTAATTTACACAGAATAAAAGTTCCTCAAGCCAATACAAGGAAAAGCTTTCTTTTATTTTTTCCACTGGAATTAAGTCAGCTAATTCCTTAATCCATGCACCAAATATTTATCAAGTGGCAACTACATATCAAGCAAAGACTTAGGTCCTGGGGAAACAGTTATAAACAATATAGGCCTGTCCTTACATGCAAACAATTACATAGTAATGCTGGCTGTAACTGGGAAGAAGGCATCCCTAGGAGAGCACCACAGAGGAAGACTGAGGCACAATGTCATTCAGTATCATCCAGAAAGCAAAGTCATTACTTAACCACTATAGCTGACTTCCTAGACCTAAATCTTCAAAATGTTGGGGTCTTCAAAGAGAAATAGAATAAATAGTCAAAGTTTGGGGAGCACTGCTCCAGAGTGGCCCCTCCCTACTTAAGTTAGGAAGATGGTGGAGAAGGGGATAAGAAAATTCATCCTTACCACCGCATACACAGAGATTAAAGATTCTTGCACCTTGGCTCTTGAAGTGCTATTTCTCAAGATCAACAGCAGACCCAGCCCAAGTTTAAATAGAGTAGAGCTACATTTTGGTTGGGGAAGCAGTTCCATCTCCACTAACCTTTACAAACCATCACTTTGTCAATTTTTCCAAGCAGGAGAAGTGGATGGAAAGCCAGGCCATGTCTTAATAAGGCCCTGGTGAGCTAATGGGTGTGATTATTTCATTGTCTCGGATTCATGCCAGCCCAAGCTCATCAGATACAGCACAATCCAGGAGAAACATGACCTCACTTTCAACATGGGACTGCGCGAGCAGATGCCAGTAGGAATTTAGAGATCCCTCAGCGCAGGTAAAATTGAACTCTTTATGGTTCCAGCTAATGAGAAGCATACCAAAGTTACCTAAAAGAGTAAAGCTAATATTGACATTAACATACTAGATACTGTTAGGGGAAAGGAAGCCAGGAAAAACTTCTGAGACCATCTGTGCTAAGTGTGTCACATCCATAATGAGGCGTGTATTTAAGATAAATTGCCATCTCTTTAAATGATTAAGTACCAGATTTATGGAAAGCTATAACCCCACCAGGACCACAGGGTTGTTAAGTGGTTAAGGCTGTAAAGGTGAGAATCTCAAGATTTCAGTTGTGCCACAAATTGTTCACTGACTTGCAAAGTCTTTGCCAAGATAATTTCTGTGCCTCAGTTTTCCCAGCAATAGAAAGCAATTCCATCACATAGACTGCATAGCAAGGGTGAGGAGAGCAAGGGTTTTGCGAGCAGAAACAGGCATGCATTCACTAATTAATTCTCAGAACCTTCTCATGGTATCATGTCAGCAACCACTGGAAGATACCAGAAAGCACAACACAAGCCTCCATGGCTGCATCGCACATCATGTTCATTCATCATTCATTTAACATTTATTTCCTAAGCACCTACTGTGTGCTATCACACCCTTTCTAGGAACTAGGGATGTAGCAGTGCTAAAAACAGATTTGCTCCCCGCTCCAGTTTACTGAGGGACAGCACGAGGATTGACTTTTAACTTCTTAGTGAGCCGTGTGACACTGGCAACTTATTTTCTGTTATGTTTCACTTCCTCCTATGTAAAGTAAGGATGATAAATAATAAATACAACCTGTCTGGTATGTGAAGGTGGCTAAAATTGCCTCTGACACATACAAGGTATCCAATAAATATTGGTTCTTTCTTTGTTCTCTCCAAATCACAAAAGAAGAGAATACTTACAGAATTTTAGCTCTTCAAATGGAAGATGCTTCACAAATGAAATGACCAAGAAGACATTATTGTCACTGACTGCATAATAGTGTGGTATAGTAGAAAGACCTCTGGTTTTGGAAACAGAGACCAGAATTAGAATTGTGAATCTCATTTGCTGGATATGTGGCTTGAACAGGCCATTCAAACCACTTTAGGCTGCCATGTTCTCATTTGTAAAATGGCGATTACTGGGCAGTTTAAGAACTAAATGGGATGATAAATACAACACATCTAGGGAAATCAGTAAGCAGTAGCAACTAAGTGGTTGATTAGCAAGCAATAGACACACATACATACACACACACACACACACACACACACTGTCTCAAAGAAGCTAGTTTGATTTAATTACTATGGTACTATTTGTACTGTTCTTCATTTACTTGTGAAATTCACAGAGATACAAAAGCAAATACCATTACCCTATGAATAGAGTACATCACAGCAGGATTCCTAGAGAGAAGCAGTGAAAAGGGCCCTGAAAAAAAGTAATGTCGCCACTTTAAAGGCAAGGTTGGGGGTGGAGGTTTCTGTTTGGCTCTTGGGTTACCATTCTTTCAGAGATTCCCAAAGTAAAAAATCACCTCCTTTAATTTCACTTTCTTCTTAATCACCCACAACCCCAATGTTTTAACTTTCTAGTTTCAGAACACCAAGCAAGGACCTTAGAATGTCAGAATTCTAATTAACCCCAATAAACTGACAACATTTTGAATAGAATCCAAATACACGCCAGGGAACACAGTGTGATCTAGTCAACAATCTTCACTGTCACTCACCCTTGGGTCTGTAGCACATACAGATGTAAGACTCAAGAGCTCTTTCATAAACATGAAAGAGGCATGGTGTGGATGTAGGGAGATGATTTAGTTGGAGAAGTGCCTCTAAGTAACACAGTCAGGGCCAGGATGAGTTGGGTCAGCTCTGCCCGGGGAATCTGGCAGACATGCCTCAGGCCCCATCACTTCAGCCAAGCTCACACCTTGTAAGAAGAGGCTATGATCACCTCCCACTCCACACACACTATGGGATTGGGGGCGAGGAACACACAGGCTCAGGGGAGTCCTCAAAGGAGGTTCACTTGACACAGTCACCAACATTGCATCTCTCCTTTATATATCCCACCTACTCTACCATACAGTGCTGGGAGGTAAGTAGGAATACTTTTTGTTTATATCCTGGGCTCTCTATATGTTGAAAAAATTACCAAGTCTAGACATGGACCTATCTTCTCATGAAGTCATTAAGGATTCAAAGTCAGTGGTGATAAAATTTAAAGATTATCTAACCATTCCTATCTTTTCCAATCTCCAACGCTGCCTACCATTCTTTGTTCTTTGCTGACCATCTCATGTCTTATTTCATTGAAAAGAGAAGCTACAAGAACACTACCTCAATCTCACACCACCAAATTTACTAGCAGGCTGGCATTTATACTCATGCAGTCTGTCATCTGTTTTGCCCCAATGGGTCCTGTTTCAAAATAAGGCGAAACTACACACTGGACCTGCACCCCAATTGTTTCTTGTATCCTCCAGTTCTTTCATCAGTGATTACTCTTTTTTCTCCAGCATTGTCACATTTTCTCTCTGTACTGCATCATGTACACTAACATAAAAATACAAAGTAAAAAAAAAAAAAAAAAACCAAAACCTTTGACTTACCCAGCTACCATTTCAAATCTCTTTCTCTTTGTAGCAAAACATCTTAAAAGATTTGCCCACTCTCTATTTTTTTCTTTAACCTACTCCAGTAGGGCTTATGTCTCCAAAACTCCACTAAAACCACTCTTGTCAAGGTCACCATTGACCATATCCTGCCAAATCCAAGGGTCAATTCTAAGTCCTAATTTTACTTGTCCTCTAGCAGCACTGTGTTTAGCTCCTTCCTTCTTGCAATACTGCTTCACCTGGCTTCCAGAAAACCACTCTCTCATGGATGTCTTCCCACTTTACCACAGCCCCCCTCCTTTCCACTTCTAAATGTTGGTGTACTCCTAGGAATCCTACACCTTAGCTGTTTTCCCACATCTAGCTCAATCTGTCCCCTGAGTTCCAGACTCATATTCAGCTGCCTTGACATTTCCTACTTGCATGATATCTCAGACTCAACTTTTCTAGAGAGAACTCTTTATATCCCTATTTTGCTATTGCTACCCCAATTTACTCTTCTCCTTAAGAGTCACAGACTTTTTTTTTTATCCAAATAACTTCAGAATTGGGGAAACACAACAAAACAAAACACAAAAAAAACCCAACACCATTCTCAGAGTTATTTAGGCCCCCCAATTCTAGTGATAATTCTTGATTTTTAAAAATATTCATGTCCAACCTATTTGCAGGTCTTATAAGCAATTTCTTCAAAATTTATCCTAAATTTAACCACTTCTCACTCCTCCACCACTGTCCCCAGTCCCAGCCACCATCATCCCTTTCCTGGACTAGTGATACATTTCCTGAGTGGTTTCCCAGCTTTTATCAAGCCCCATGATAGTCTGTGCTCTAGACTAGGTTATATGTGACCTAGCCATCTCCAATCAACTCACTAGTCTTACTATGTTGTGAATATAAAACTAGATGGAGGAACTATTTTAAAGGAACTTTAAAATTATTAGGTGCCGTAGTAGATGTTGTTGCTGCTAACATTATTGAAACAGTTGCCCTATGGTAAAGAGTTTAAAATATGTCTTCTTGACATAAACTGTAATTCCGGCCAGTGGTTATTTGTCATTACAGACAGATTGTGTAACAGGCAAATCCTTTCATTCTTGTTAAAAGGTTCAGGCATTATTTTCCTGCAATATATTTAACTTTGTCTTTTTCTCTTCTGGATGTGGGATGTCCCTTGCAGGAAACAGCAGCTGTGCCACTAAGCCTGGACATGGTCCAAGGTCATTTCTATATCCTGTGAGAGAATCATCCTCGCAAAGTTTGTTTTGCAGCACAAAATAAAGATCATTTTTAAAAATATACATTGTACATAAAACTTTTTGTCCAGAAATGACTTCTGTGTGACCCAAAGAGAAGACTAGGCCTTGATCTCCTATTCTGCAACTGAACTGAGCTAGTCATTATGATTATTCCATCTATCACTTAAATGCAAGAGGCTCCTGATGGAATCTAGCAGTCAGAAATACCATATAATGTTGAAGGAGGGAAAATGAAGGATATGGCACCCATTATGAAGAAAAGGAGGAGTTTGTGAAGGAGGAATTTCATTGACTGAGTTGCATCATAATTTCAAAGATAAACAGCTAATATTTGTTTCACATGTTACCCAAGCATAAGCAATGATATAACCTAGAGAGAATCTTAGATGACATAGAAATGCCTTGTGAATCATAAATAATATTTCTCGAGTGCCCTATTTTCTTTGGGAGGGTTTCCATAACTCAACTCAGCGGGCCTACTCTGTGCAAGAGCTGGAGTGCTGAAGAGCAACATACCTAAGAACATCCTGATGGCAGTTTTCAAAATAGGTTTCCAAATTTTACAAATAGCCAAACCCATTGGCACAAGGCTATTTGACTTAAGTGACTTTTATTTTTAGATGAAAAGTCAACAAACACATGAACAATCTGAGGATTCAAGCAATGACCCCAATGGGTGATATCAACACGGAACCATGTCTCATCTCCCAAGAGGGATGAGTCATCCAGCCTCTTCAGGACAAGCAAGCATTAGTTGCAGGGAGGAGAGCTGGGTACTGGCTAAACTCTCAAGCCAAAGGGCTTTACAGCCAAGCCTGTTTTTTGTTTTTTTTTGGTTGCCATCTCACTATATATAAAGGGGGAAAAAAATATATATGTACAATGGCCCTAAAAAAGAAAAGCAACAACAAGAACAAATAAATTTTAGCAGCTTCCCTAAAAATGAGCCACAAATCTAAACCTGATTTTGTAGTCACATTTCAGATGTTTATAGTCTACCTCACTTAGGTCTGTCTTTCTTTTTTTCTTTTTTTTTTAAGAGAGAGGGAAAGAGAGCGAGAGTGAGAATCAATTTTATTCAGTTTTTCATTTGGCCTTTGTTGCTCCAACATTGCTGTATATGCGGTGCTGGAGTTCGAACCCACATACTTGCACATACAAGGCAAGCATGGTAACTGCTGAGCCTCCGTAACCACTGAGACTCTGTTCCAGCCCTCATTTAGCTCTTTCAAGTCTTAGCAAATCTCATAAATTCACTGATCTATTTCATTTATGCAGGAGTACAATGTTTCCTACTTTGGGAGGTAGGCATGACTTTCCTGTATAAGGACTGTAGATGATTTCTCTTATTCATCATTTTCAGGATGAAGTAAAGATTTTAAAGCAACGATCCTGATGAAAGATATACAGCATGTAACCATCACTGCCCCACCAAAGAGCACATGAGAGCAGCTCGGCAACCCAATACAGCAGTCTAAGCAGCCACCATTCAGCATTTGGAATTGAATGGAAGATAAGATCTATTTGCCAGCTCTGGCTAGAAGCACCCAGGTATTATATAAAAAAAGAGTGAAACACATCTACTTTATAGGAAAAGAAACCATGGTCAATGGCAATATCAAAACAGATCTAAGAGAATTCAAATATTCTATATTAACTCTGGCAGGTGGGCATTAACCTGAAGATTTATGCTCTGATGGTGGGAGAATAGATAATGGAAAGGACATGGGCTTTGTCATGTACTGGATGTGAGATTCTGAGGATTTTACCTGCCTTCTCTGAAGCTGTTTGCTTTTTTTTTTTTTTTTTTTTAAAGAGAGAGGGACAGTGAGAGAGACAGAGAAAGAGTGAAACAACTTTATTTAGTTTTTCACATGGCCTTAGTTGCTCCAACACTCAGTTGTGTACGTGGTGCTGGGGTTTGAACCCAGGTCCTCGTGCTTGCCAGGCAAGCGCCGAAACCGCTAAGCCACCGCTCCAGCCCCAGCTGTTTGCTTTTTTGTGAAAATGTGAGTAAAACATTTATTTCACAGAATTTCCACAAAACTTATAGGAGAAAAATGAAAATAAATACTTGGCTCATGATTAAAGTTAGCTCTTTTCCTGACTAGCTTTCTAGAATTCTAGTTCTTAGAAGCAACTCTACCTAGCTTTAGTAATATTTCCTAAATAATAGCATACCCCCTCCACAGTGAACAAACAATAAAAAAATTGGAGGATTCTGCTAACTTTTTGGCATCCAGTCAGATTGATAGTCATTAAGATAAGCATTAATTCTAGAATGTTCTCAAAGAGCCCTTCTTTTCTATGTGATTGCTAGTGGTTTCAGATGCTCATACCCATAAAGAAGCATTTTGAACTTACGTATTTTTTTCATAAGTTTTCCCTTGTATCCCCTTTTCTACCCAGCTGTGACACCGGAATTTTCTTCCATTACTAATAATCCCATTTCCTCAAGACCCAATAAAATGGTCTGCTGTTCCTTCTCCTCTATGAGAAGAATGATAATTTCAGCCTGCATCTTTTATCTGGCCAGATTAATCACCAATTCAGCCTTAAAAAAAGATTATACGCCTTTTTGAAGTGCTGCCGTCCTCCATTTTTCTGCCCCATAAACTCATCTCTTCGCCTCTTCTCTGAACTTCTGCACTCCTAAAGTATATTGGCTCCCCTCTTGTGTGTTTCTTCAATCTTTATGAACCCATGTTTTCAAATATATATAATGAGTCTTGCTCTACTTTATACATTTTTATATTCTCAAGCCTGATAATTAGTAGCATTCCATAAATACTAAGTGAGCAAATTATGGAATTAATAAAAAGCTTTTTGGATGGATTCTTATGACTCACATATAAACATGTAGGTTTGTGGTAAGTCTTGGGGGTCCTCAAGCTCAACTGTATGAAATAGGAAAATGGCAGGCTTTACATTTTTAGATCCATCTAATTTAGTCTAGATCATAAAGTCATGACCAAGGAAGTAATTATCAAGCACAATTTAAAAAAACAATTTCTTGTCATCATCAATCATTCAATCCCAATAACATATTTCATGAGCAGTTTTGTTAAGGGGCCATTTTGCAGAGGCTTTCAGGTTGCCTGTCCCTCAGACTGGACCATACACAATTACAAGGATTCCACAGTAGTCTGCAAACCCTTCTTGCATTTTATAAGGAGCACTTCAAAATACTATGAAAAAATCTGCTGTGCCCTAAAGCTCCTGAGAGTGAAATGTTACAGTGGGAAGCTGCCTAAAGCTCATTTATACACTGAAGTTATTAATCCCCTTCTTATATGTTTGATATAAGCCCTAGGGCACTTGGAAGGGTGATCCAATTACTCAATTCAGAGAATTGCCCTTTTCTTTCAACCAAGTTCAGAGCTCTGAATATTTGTTCCACCAATGACTTTTTGTTTCAGTCAAACAAGGTCATGGAAGAGGCCAATATCTGCCAAGGCCAACACAGGGGTTTCATTTACATGCCCACTAATGTAGCAACATAAGAACCTCTTGAGAGGATTGAACTAGGGTGTGGGACAACAAGCCTGTTATTTATTTACCAGCTCCCAAAGCCACCACCACCAGTTTCTTGCTACTCAACATTTTTTGGTTACCATTTTGGATTTAATGAAACTCTTTTCTATGCATCTGGAAGATATGGTGGGATATATTAGTAGGCAAGAAACTCTGGGGGGATGTTTAGATGAGCCCCAGAGGAAGGCTGCTTGAGTTCCAGGTCATGAGGCAGATTACACAAAGTCAAACATTTGCAAAGTTTGCTTATTAATGACTATAGATTAGGGGTTTTCTTTTAATCTAGATCTGTTACAGACCTTATTATATTGATGATTTTATCCATTTATTTATTTTGTTATTTCCTTTACAATGAATAGTAAGCCTGAGTCAGTTTAGCTTTAGCTAAGACTGGAACACTTCCATCCTGGCCAGAGAGGATGGTCTGGCCAGTGTCCTATCACTGTCAGAGAGACACAGGCTATCTGTTAGAATTGACTATGGGGTGTTTGTTACTTGAAGCTGATGAACGGTACTTCAGTTGAAGTTGAGAATAAACATTTAACAGATGGTCCAGAGAAATAAAGCAATATGTCAATCCATTTATCAAAAGTTCCAGACGGCCACTTTAGAATTTGTGAACAATTAAAATGACACTGAGGTTGTTAAGAGAAGAATTGATCTTAGAGATGTTTATTAAATTCAAGAATAAATAACCAGCTACCAAAAAAAAAAAAAAAAAAAAAAAGGAGGGGGTGAGTTTTTACCAAAATGTTATACCAGTCTTGGAGTTGATTTGTGTTTGTAAAAAAAGTCATCAACAGAAGCATCTGGAAAACTCTTCTTCCTGCTTATTTCACAAAGATATTCAAATTGTCAGTGAAAAGAAGTCAGAAAATAAAGTAAGTAAAGAAATACTATATTATTCTAGTGGCCCAATCAAAAAGTGAAAAGCATTTGAGTCCCCTAGGTCAAAGTGACAAAATTTTGTGAACAATTGGAGATATGAAATATAAAAAGTAAAAGGAGAAAAAATAGTTTAAAGGTATAATTTAAATAGTCATACAGTTTATACAGATGCGTTCTTTTGATATGTACTATTCGGATGGCTTAGATGAGGGAATGATTGCCTTTTTTCTCCCCACCTCCTTTTTGGAACAAAGAGAAAGAATTCATAGATCTTACTGATTAGTTAATGATCTGGAAACTAAAGGATCTGAGTTTTAATTTCAAACCTTAAAAATTAATTCATCATGTGGTTTCGAGAAAGGCTTTAATCTTTCTAACCTCAGTTTCTCCAGATGAAATATCTAGATAATGCGATACAGCATGATTCACCAAAAGCAAAGCTTTGCACATAATAATGATTGCTCTAAGGTTAAACTATGTTCCACGGTCTAAAGACCCAAGACACTAGTCAGAGAGCCCGAAGACAAATAGGACAGTTGTTTCCCAGTGGCTCAATCCAGGTGTGGGAAGAAATACATTTACATCTTTCTCATTACACGGTTAAATCAGGCACAGAACCTGACTTCTGTTAATTCCACATACAGGTCTTCTCCCAGCTTATTCTCTGAACCTCCAGTGTTAAAGCTGATGTTCTGCCCAGAGGAAGCCCATTAAGTTATCCTTCCTTCTCCCCTGTCCCTTCTTCTCTTCCTTTTACTGTGAATCCCAGCCCTATACACCCAATTTCAAGCACTTTTTTCAGACTTGGGATGAGAGAGAAATGTGCAGGAGCATATTTCTAAATTCCTGCCAAGCTCCCTCTCCAAAGTAGAGGGCAATCAGAGGCCAGCATAGAGACATGGGCATCTCTCTGCCTCCAACACCTGCTAGTTCCTGCCTAAAACTATCCAAAGAATGCTGGGGTCTAGGGATTGTGAGCAGGAAAAGGGTAACTGCTAGAAGGGAAAACACAATCCTGGTCTCAAAGCAGCAATAAAAATAAAATTAAACCCTCACACACACACATAAGATTCTTTATGTCCTCAATTGAAGTTGCCCGAGTACTTCACACTGGAGCTATGGGCAAGAGGATTTTCTGAAAAAACAAACCACACACAACAGACCTTACTGCTCCCTTGAAGGGGCTTATTTAAGGCAAAACAAGGCCTCCCATCATTCCTGTGAGAGATCATTGTCCCCCTTGTTGCCACAGCGCCCTGTGAGGCTGTGGGAAACAAATGACCTCAGAGGCACTGCACTGTGTGTCATTGCAAAAGAAAAGAGAATGGAAGGGGCTGGTAGGGGGGAGGGGAGGCTGCTGGCAGCAGAGCCCTCCACAGTCCTGCAGTCCTCCAATGATATCCCTCCAGGCACAGCAGGAAAGAGGCTTGTGGGCCCCAGGAGTCTCCCTCCAGCCTGTAACGGGATTAGGCTCCCATTTCCCAGAAGCAAAGCTTTCTGGATGTCCTGCTGCTCCCTGCTCGGCCTGGTCAATCTGGCCTCTAATTGGCCCTCCCCACAAAGTGCCCATGATTGCTAGCGTCTTACTCTGTTTCATGGGTGTCTTGGGTCAAGAAAGGGCTCTTGTGAGACAAGAAAGAGTGGGAGTGGAGGGAGGGGATGAGGGGTGGGGGGGTGGGGAGGGAGGATGCAGGGGAGGGAAGACAGTGAAGCAAAGCTCAGGTAAACACTCTGCATCCCTTGGGCAGGCAGCCCACTGTGGCCTTGATCTTGCTCAGGGGGTGCATTGGAAAAGCAAGCATGCAGCCCAGCCAGAAGTGCGCCTTCCCACACAACTGGATCCCAGCGCTCTGTGAAGTAGGGCTACGGATGTGATATCGCTCTGACACACAGGCACAATCGTGGACAGCAGTCTCACTAAGTTGGCATCTCTACAACACACACTCTTTCTTTCTCCCTGTTAGGCTCAGTTTCTAGCTCTCAAAGACGGGAGAAACTTTTGTTAAAAAGTCACATTTCACTTTTGGAGAGGACACCAGTTCCTGACCCTGCTGCTTGATCACAGAGCTATATTAACTACAGAGGGACAAACAAAATTGGGGAAAGAAGACATGGCATGTGAAAGTGAGGACTCAGTTCACTCGAGTGGAGAGGCTGGCCTGGTCCAGTCTGCTCACTTGAAGATGCTGCTGTCTCCATGCTGGGGAACATTTTGAACACACAAATAAACGAAAAACTAAACTAAAATATATAATATATGATGTAGTTCATGTGTAAAATTCCTTTTATATATGCATACATTTTCTACAGAAAAATGTATACTTTTTTTTTTTTACCAACTGTTGAATCATCTATTAATTTGCCATTTATTTCTGAAAATATTAGAATTACTAAAATTTTGTATATCCATAGAATTTGTTTTGGTCTCTACAAAATAGGGTGACATGGCATTTTGCCAAATCTCAACAGTAACAAAAGTGGTATTTGTTGAATATAAAAATCTATTTTGTACCAAAAAAATCTCTTCACAGAACAGTCTCAAATGTGGAAAAGAAGACTTTTACACTATGTTAGTAACTAAGAAATACTGGTTTGAGAGACGCTGGGTTTGATGCAAAAAGGATCTTCCTTTTGAGTTGTTTACGGAACACAAATGTCTCTGGGCTGCCCTCACTTCTCTAGGTGGTGCCTGGGACTCTGCACAATAACCAGAGGCCTGTGCCTTTCACAGACACACTCATTTCCCTGAGAAGCAAAACAAGAGATAAGAATGAGAGGGAACTAATACACTACCTTTCTATTATGCTTTTTACAGAGCAGACTAGCGAAAACCACTGACGCTGGAACCAGAAACTTGGACCCAATTGCCCAAACATAACCTCTTCCTTACCTGTAAAATGGGGCTAACAGTACTTATATCATTAGGTTGCTATGAAAATTAATTAATATAAATGAGCTAACAGATGAAAAATCCTTAAAATAGTGCTTGGCATATAATACTAGATGTTAGCTTCTGCCATAATTATTAATTAATGCATTTCTCTTAGCTCCTTCCCATTAAGGAATTTCAGCACCCCCTTTTCTCTACTCCATCCCCCAGAGCTAAACACTATGAGAGGACATAACTGGGGGAAAATGCCATAGGACAGAACTTTATGGGGTGCTGAAGAAGGGGCACTGACTCTCTAGGGAACAAAGCTAATGGACCAAGTGTTTTTTTGTTTTTTTGTTTTTTTTGTTTATTTTTTTTAGAGAGAGAGGGACAGTGAGAGAGATAGAGAAAGAGAGAAACAACTTTTATTTAGCTTTTCACATGGCTTTAGTTGCTCCAACACTTAGTTGTGTATGAGGTGCTGGGGTTTGAACCCGGGTCCTCTGCTTGCCAGGCAAGTGTCGAAACCGCTGAGCCACCGCTCCAGCCCCTAATGGACCAAGTGTAAAGCTGTGATTCTTGAAATTTCTGGGAGGTTTCCCCGGGCTCAGAAAATGATTTCAGGGCAGTTGATTCATTCAGCAGGTCTTTATCAAGCGGCGGATAAGAGGTTCTGAAATAGTGAAAATAAGTAAGATCTGGATTCTAATCTGGTCCAGCCATTTGGAGCTATATGACCTGAATTTCTAACTTCTAAACCTCATTTTCATGTATAAAATGGGGAGATACCTCCTATGATGCTGGGTTGTTGGGAGGAGTAGAGACAGTGCATATGAACGATGCCAAGTGCAGCGTCTAGTATAAGGCACATATTCAACGGAGTCATCAACACTGTCATTGCTGCTGCTAATCCTAGAGTACAGCTGTCACTACTTCCACAGCACTGTGCTGGACACCTCAGGTTGGCCCTGCTCTCAAGGATATCAGTCAATGAAGGGCAGAAACATGGAAATGACAGTGCTAAGGTGCACCCTCTGAGGAAGCTCAGTGCACTTAGGGCAGCCTTCCATGGGGCAAAAAGGACTTCCCCAGTGAAAGGCATGGGAAGGCATTGCAGGGAGAAGTCTGAAAGGTGAAGTGGTTGCCGAGCTGGGAGGCAGCGCAATCTAGGAGTGTGTGGGGGCATACGGAGTCCAGGAATGTGTGTGGGGAGGACCGTGTAGGAGCATCGGCAGGGCCACAGGAGGGAGAACAAGTAAGCACACGTTCTCTGCTTCACCAGGACTTCAAAAGCAAGTAAGACTAGACACATTTTTAGGAGGCTCTTCTTTTAAGTGCCAAATAAATTCTGTTGATTGTTTAAGCGTTTGTTGTCCGAGATCCAGAAGCCCTGCCCTGGCCAGCTAGGTTGGCTTCCCTGCAAACACTGTGAAATGTCAAAAGCCAGCAAGCAAAAAGGACCCAGACCAAAAGCAAACTGGGGGAATTTTTTCCTTTCTCCTGTTTTCATTGTCTGAAAGGACTGGTCTCGAAAGTCTTTATTTCAAACAAAAAGAACAGACAGTTCCAGCTTTTAAAAACTGTCAGACAAGAACAACTACCCTGTTTAGGCAGGGAAAACACACCACCCACCACAGACAACTCTCAGGGACATTTTTGCTAGCAGCATTTGAAATGATTCCTTCCAGTCAGCCAAGAGGAGCCTGAAGAGGTGAAAATCTTGCAGCCACAGCTATGCTTGCTTCTGAGAAAGGTAGTTGTCACCGGAGCTGCTGAGCCTGGCAGCTGACTGCCCTGGCTGTCTGGCTACCCCTCCCTCCCTGTGTTTTCAGGCAGCAGCTGTTGGTATTTACAGCTCACTACCTGAAGTAAGGAGAAGAGACTTCATTCCCCCCCCCCATTCCCCTGGCTGCCATTCTCCCTCTCCCCAGCTCACTGGAGCCCTCTCCCTAAATGGCAAAATGCCCTGCTTACCTCTGAGTGAAAGGAGCCCAATCACCCAGCAAGGGAAACTTTATGAGCTTTCAGGGTGCCCTGGGCGGATGGAAGGGATTAAAGTGAGGTGTGCTTTATATCTTTTGTACTTTACTCTCCTGCTGCCTCATGAAGTAGCCAATTCCCCACCTCGGACAGGTCTGCTTGTTCCTCTTGGTGGGTTCTGTTTTCTTTCCTCCCTGGTGGTTCTTCGTGAGGTGGAGGGAGGATGCAATAAAACCTCACTTCAGATGCATCATAAAACTCAGAGAGGCTGGCCTGTGGCGGCTTCAAGTAGGCGGGGTGTGCCCCACTGTGTCAGCAGCTCCTCTGTGGGAGGTGTGAAATTGGAGAAGTTTCTAGCAATTCTGTCACTACTTGCTCAGGCTGCAGCAGAGGGCACAGCTCAGTCCCACCTTGTCTACCATTAGTTGGTCTCCAATTAGCATCATGAATGTCTTCTTTTGTAAAGACACTCAAATTCCATGGCACCATCATAAAACAGGATATTCTTAAAATAGCTTTCTAAAACTTTCTTGACCATAGGCTTTGATATTAGATGATCTAACTGAAAGATGGTTTATAGCCGGAATTCTGCATTTCATCAACCAACCAGACCAAAACCCTCCCAGAATTTTCAGATAGGACCAAACAAGCAAGTCATAATAGGAGAAATGTAAATGGGTGATAAATATACAAAAAGATGCACATTCTCTTCAGTAATTAAAGTAAAGCAAACATGAACAACAATAAGGTATCATCACTTAACAGATTCACAAAAGATGAAAGAACAAACCTTTCAGTGGAGGCGACCAGAGTTCACGACCACTACTGTGGCCATGAAAACTGGTATGTTCCTGACAGGTGGATTGGTAATGCACATAAAAATTGAAACATGCATAGGACCCATCAAAAGCAATTCAAGAATATATCGTAAAACAACCCAGATGTCCCTCACTGGATGAATGGATCCAAAAACTGTGGTACATATATACCACGGAATTTTATACAGCAATTAGAAACAATGATATTGCTGCCTTTGAGGTAAATGGATGGCTATGGAAGAAATTATGCTGAGTGAAATCAGCATAACTCAGAGAACCAAGGGTCGAATGTCTTCACTCATCTGTGGAGGCAGGAGCTAGACCCTGGCCATTGAGAAAGGAGGTCTATTATCACGTGTTAAATCCCAATAAGTTGTAATGTTATACAACCTAAAACATTTTTAGAAATGTTTTGGGAAGGGGAGGGGAGGGGTAAGGATGTAATTGGGGGGGCATTCTTGGGGGTAAATCTAATCTTCAGAATCTATATACATATGATATTATTTCGTTAAAAACTTATATGATTTTTCAACAAATAAATTTCTCAATAAAAAAAGAATATATTCTAAGGAGATTATTAGACAAGTTTGGAAATTTGGATATAAACAGATGCTGATTACAATTTTTTTTAATGATAATAAAAAATAGAAAAAAACTTAAATGAACAACAACTGAGAAATGCATAAATGGATTATGGCACAACTATTTAATGGAATAGTATATCTAGCCACCATAATTAACAGTGTCATTTTTTATTATAGTTATTACTGAATATTACTGGTACAAGATAATAGGATTCTTGTTTGTTGTTTTTTTTTAAAGAAAGAAGGACAGTGAGAGAAAGACAGAGAGAATCAATTTTTATTTAGTTTTTCACATGGCTTTTGTTGCTCTGACAGTTGTGTATGTGGGTGTTGGGATTTGAACCCCTGTACTTGCGCATGCAGGGCAAGCGCCATAACCACTGAACCACCGCTCCAGCCCCAGGATTCTTTGATTGTATGCACCCTCCCTTTTCTCTCCCTTTCCCCACAGCATCATTCTTTTTTCTTTTATTAAGAAAGTTGTTGAACAATCAAACATGCTTCCAATGAAACAACATATTTATATTCTGAACATTAGATTTACCCCCTAGAGCCCCCCTGCAATTACCCACCCTTATCCCTCCATACCTTCCCAATACATCTCTATGAATGCCTTAGGTTGTGTGTCACTACACCTTCCTCAGGGTTTAATACATGAGAGTTGACCACCTTTCACAATGGTCAGGGTTTAGCTCCAGACTCCACAGATAAGGGAAGACATTCGACCCTTGGTTCTGTGGGTTATGCTGACTTCACTCAGCATGATTTCTTTCATAGCCATCCATTTACCTTCAAAGGCTGCAATGTCATTGTTTCTAATTGCTCAGTAGAACTACATGGTATATATGTCCCACAGTTTTTGGATACCTTCATCCAGTGAGGGACATCTGGGTTGTTTCCATAATTTAGCTATTGTAAATTGAGCCATAGCATCATTCTTTATTGATGGACAGAGTTGTCCATAATAGACTGCTGGATAATAGTAAACAAACAAAAACAAAACAAAACCAAAAAACCCCAAGATGACAACCAGTAGAACAGTATGATCTTGGTTTCTAAAAATGGCATATGTAAATATAATATGACATTCTGAGAGATACCTGGAGCGTTGTTCACCAAAATATTATTTCTCTCAGCAGTATGGCTTGAATTGACTTTTCACTTTTTTCTTTGAACTTTCAGTATTTTTTAAATTAAAAAACAACAATAATAATATGTCTATTTTTCATTTGGGTAAAATATTCCAAACTACTGGATTAACTGCAAACTGTGATCAGTTAGTCCCATGAATTTTATTCAGTTTAGTTCTGAGGAGGGCAGAAAAACAGCTATGGCCCAGGTGATTTCAAAAAGAGTGTTCTAATGTTGGGTTATGACGGTGGATCACAGTTGGAGAATCTGGTAGATTCTACTTCACTTTCTCTTATTCCCAGAATTCTAAAGAAGCTTATAACAAAACGAGGAGCTAAACATTTCAGGCAAATCATTTGGGTTCTAAATAACATTACAGTAAATTTATGCATGTTCACCTTACTTTGGAAGACATTGGAGCTAGCCTACCACTCAAAATAATTTGTATTCATGTTTTCTTTATATAACACAAAAAAGGCTAAAAGTTGTATCTTCAAAATTGGCAATATAATAAATAGGATGTATAACAACGTATTTGTACTAGTCCTACCAAAGCCAGAGTGCCATCTCTGCCATTCCTGAGCAGGGTACATGGGGCAGCTGCCAATATAGCTCCAAAAAGATAGAGACATCTTCACTATGCATATCATGATTCCTCCACAGTGAAAGAGCTTGCTTCATCAAAATTCTCGCTAAATGCTAAAAGGTACTAAGATACCAATATAGCATTGTGTTGCTGTGGCCAAAACAACATACACGAACAACTTAGAGAAGGAAAGATTTATTTTGGGCTCATGATTTCAGAGTTTCAATCCATGGTCTGCCAACTCCATTGCTCTGGGCCTAAGGTGAGATACAATATCATGGTGGAAAGGTGCAACAGAAGAAGTCTGCTCACATCATGGCAGCCAGGAAGCAGAGAGAGAGCAAGGAGCCAGGGACAAGATATTGTCCCCAAGAGCACACCCTCAGTGACCTACTTCTCTGGCCATGACCCACCTGCCTGAAGTTACTACCCAACAGTCCAAATTTCTAATCTATCAAACGAATGAATGAATCCACTGGTGAGGTTATAGCTTTCATTATCTAATCATTTCACTTCTGACCATTCCTGTATTGGAGATCAAGCTTTCAAAACATGAGATTTTGGGGGAATACTTCATATTCAGACATAACATTATTCTAATATGGAACATTACTCCTTCTATGGAAAGGGAAACTGTCACACTATATGATAGGCATTTCAGACCTCAGAGCTTTAAGTAGGGCTCTCAATTAAGAATTAATTTCCAAGTCCATGATTTACTTTTCCTTATTTGAAAAATGAATGAGGCCAGAGGCTAACACACAGCTTCCCAAAAGCAAACTAATTCACCTTCCCCACCAAATGGCATAAGATCTTTGGGTTTTTAAACTTGTGAGTACCCAAAAGCAACAAACTCTATTTTTCTAGTTCAAAACATTATTGGAAGATGAAAAGTTCTTATAATAGGCACATCCCCATATTGCACCACAAACAGTAGTGATCATGGCTCTTTTTCCAATGTTCTTCATTACAAGAAATCTCTTTGTCAAGCAAATTCTACCACTATAGTCAACACTTGTAAATCTTTTTTTTTTTTTTTTGTCTCATGGAAGTGGTGATGAGAGAGGACCACATATTTGTTTGCTTAACATCATAAGAGTTTGCTGTAGCATGCACATGTGATTTAAGTTCATTCCTTAGAGACCCATGGGCTTAGGGGTACTCCACATGGGTTATACCAGGTGGGTGGCCTAAGCTTCTCAGAAATCTTGACTAGAAAGGTAGCTATGTGGATTCAGGGAAGGTTCCTGAGCCATTCCCCAGAGTGGCAACTTTTCAGACAACATTTAAATGAAACACTGAAACTTTGCAGCTTTCTTTCCCCTGCTGCAATGATGATCTGGGACCCCTCCAATTCCCATACTCTGTGCTGTTATAACCTGGCTCTACCTCTGCTTCCAAATTTTTATCCTCTCTGTTGATCCCAGTGCTGCCTGGAAACCCACCTTCCTCAACCCTGGTTCTTGATCTTATGTTGTCCCAGTGCTGGTCTGAATCTTTAATGACAGATCTGATCATAAAGACAGGAAGGGACAGGAGAAAAGAGAAGCATACCAGCTGTGGTAATATCCTAGCCCCATTTCCAGTCCTTCACAAGAGTTCTACCTTCTGCTACCCAACCCCTACACCTACACAGTCCAGCTTCTGGGACAAAATACCAAGGAAGCAACTCCACTGGCTCACGTCCTCTCACTTATTTTTTTTTTTTTAAAGAGAGAGGGACAGTGAGTGAAGAGAGAAACATTTTTTATTTAGTTTATAATGCAGCTTTTGTTGCTCTGAGAATTCATTGTGTACGTGGTGCTGGGGTTTGAACTCGTGTACTCGTGCATGCCAGGCAAGCGCCATAAACACAGGGCCACTGCTCCAGCCCCCTCACACTTTTTTTTATATAATTTTTTTTCTTTTTTGAAGAGAGAGAGGGACAGAGAGAGAGAGAGAGAGAGAGGAAGAGAGAGAGGGAGACAGAGAAAGAGAGAATCAATTTTTATTTACTTTTATGTGGGTTTCATTGCTCTAACACTGTTGTGTATGTGGTACTGGGGTTTGAACCCATGTCCTCGTGCATGCCAGGCAAGCTCTGTAACCGCTGAGCCACTACTTCAGCCCTACATACTCTCACTTGAATACAGAAAAACATTTCAGTCCTTTGTGAACCCATTATTACCACCAAAGCTTTATTTCATTTTCCTTTAAGGGGTTTAAATAGGGTGATCCTAACTTAGCTTCTAAACTTTTTAAATGGGAAGGGGGTCTAGGTATCCCAAGAGCCTACTGAACACAGTGTCTCACAGAAAGGTCCTCAGGCAGTTATGGGGCATAGTGGCACCAGCCTAGGGACCCAGGTGCTTCTTCAAATGTTCTACAGTTTGGACAATCACCTTCCATATGAACTCTCAGAACTCAACCATAAGGAAAGAGGGAGGTTAGCAGAGAGGTTTCCATGTGGGCAAGGGGTGACTTGCTCACTTCCCAGGTTCTCATTAGCTTTCAGAGTGTGCCCACAGGAAGGCTCAGAACTAGCCACAGGGTAAAACACTCATGGCTCCATTTTCACCTGCAGGGAGATGGCTGTCATCTCTAGCCCAGTCTTTTTCACTGAGCTCCAGATTCCTGTATTTTCTGGTATATCTTCTCAATGTCTCAAAGGTACCTTAGACTTAGTATCTCCAAGGCCAAGCTAATAATTAGCCTTTGAATTCATTCCTGGGGATCAAATCCAGGACCTTGGGCATCATAGGCAATCACTCTACCACAGGACTCTATCCCCAGACCATCGCTCCTTCTCTCCATCCTCTCCCCAGTACCACAGTGCAAACAACCAGCACAGCTCAACAGGACAGCTGCATCTGCTTCTTGGCAGGATCACCTCACCACCCTTGTAGTTCACTCTCTAGACTGCAGTCAGAGTCATCTTCCCAACAAGCAAATCTCATTGTTTTTTATCCCACCCTTCTTGAAACAGGTCAATGACTGCTCTTTGCTCTTAGAATAAAGACAAAACCCCAGTGTGGAGTTCTCCCCGACTCTCCAGTAAGTCCTTCCTGTACTACACATAGCTTTACTCTCTTGGAGTCTCTCACACATGCTATGTACACACTGGCTCCTCTCCATGGAATGTTCTCAAACTGATACCTGTTTTTCCTTCAAGTGGCTGGACATCTCTTTAACAAAGACCCATAAAGTATGTTTGATTCTCCTGTAATGTTCTCTCTTAGCCACCTCAACGTACCCATCTCCTTTGGGGTAGGAGCAGTGTTATAATTTGCTATTTATTTTGAGTTTCTTTTTGATTCCGGGTTATTCTTCCTTTAGACTGTAAGCTATATATGGGCAAATGTCCTGTTTGTTTGGGTTACCATAGGCATTTGTTAAGTAATTATTGAATAAAGGAAGAGCAAAGGAAGGAGAAAGGGAGAATTATTCCCACACTCCCTCAACATATTCTGTACTTTTCTACTTTGGGAACTTTTGTTCATTGTTGTTCTTTTCATCTAGTAGCTTATTCTATCTCCTGCCAATTAAAACCCTGTTTCTCACTCAAAATGCCACTCTCCAAAAGACCGTGGACATTGTGTCATGCCCTTCATATCTGACATTCTTTCAGTCTGATTTGGATTGGGGCGATCTACGTACATAGTCATTTTGGGGGCAGAGTCCAATGTCTTGTTTGACTCTAGTTCCTACCTCCACCTCTGTGATCAACCACAGGGACAGTGCCTTCTACAAGCTTATTGAGAAGAGTTGAATTCAGTGGAACCTCTTACCATAAGGCTGCAGCTGTGCTAACTTTTCTAGAGTTAGGGGATGTCACGTTATATAGTCATAATGCTGCCCGATGTCACCCTGATTAGGACTTTACTGAAACTGTAATGGCAGTTATGATAGATTCTTTCATAAAGAAGTCAAACAGATGCAATTCCTACCTTCTGATATCCCTGTCTAAAAAGGAGAACAATAATAAGCCAAACACTTAAATGTAAGCATTACAGTAAGTATGTTCAGTGGGTTTGACGAATGGAGGTGGAGGGAGTTAGATATACTGGGGCTACCATCACCTCCCCTTCACTAAATCAGGGAAACTGTCTATCTTCACTTAGTTCTGTTTACTTAACACTAACCTAAAGAAACTTGTTTTAGTTTATCCATCTGTCTCATGGTTGCCACAATATAATTTTCAAATGAAATTTCTAAATGCAGACCACACACAATATTTTAGTGGACCTAACATTGATTTATGCTAAGGCTGGGGGAAGGGAGATACTCTAAAGAAAGATGCTTTGCCAGCAATTTTCTGCCGCCAGTCTTTGCTGGCTGTGCTGTAGAAGCATGCAGATGTAGTTTAGTGTCTAAATTACTGCTGGATTCGGCCCATTCGAGAGTTATATCATCTCTGTTATACCAAGTAAGCGTGAAAGTCAAAACTGGGATTCCTAAGACAACCATAGTGATAAAATATAAATTAAAAGGCTCTTGCTTGCTTAGCCATTATTGTGAACACATCAGAATGCAATTTGTTGGACAGATTCTATAATCTGCAGATGAAGGCAGTTATAGGGCTCAAGTTTATCCAGCGTTAACAAGCCCTAATAGTCTAGTTCAGTTCAGACATAACAAACGGAAATGGCTTTAAATTATCCTTCCCTAGAGACATGATTTCATAAGAGAACAAACTCTATATGCGCATAGAGAGGTTTCCAATGTAAACATGTGGTGGAAGCTAAAAGCTGCAGCAGGGTTTCAAGCCTGGATATGCCAATGGCAGAGTATTCAATTTCAAAGACCCGATTTCCTCCCAGTGCAATAGCATGTATGCTTTTCATGCTGACTATACTTTGAACTGTAGAATACACACTAGCTTGCATATATGTGTAATTTTATAGTTTTCTTTCTAGCTAGGATATTAATAGATTTTACTTAACCTTTCCATGCATCAGTGTGACTGGGATACAGATGCTTAAGGGATAGGGTTCCGCATGGAAAACACAAGGCTCACTCATCACCTGACTGTCTGAAATGCAGCCTTTAAGGCTCTGGAAAACACAAGGTGAACAATTTGGCTCTTCCATGCTCAGCAGGATATAAACCTAGCTCCCTCTGAATATGAAAACGTAGGGAAAGGAGAATTTTTTATCCACAATAGAGGAAAGAACACCCTAGTTTGTTCCTTTTGGGGTGATCAGCTCTAAAGAGCCTATGACCAAGATTTTGCAATGATAATTAGCCAATGTCCATTTAGCCTATGTGCTAAATGAGATCTTCTCCTGTTTTGATATGGCACAGGAGCTAAGGCTAGCTTTTATGTTTTTATTTTTTAAAATATTTTTATTAAGGAGAATTGTACAATCATAAATGAGTATAAAGTAACAATATGATATGTATTTGATCCTAAACCATAGTTATCCCCACTTTGCCCACACCCTGCTCTCTTGATTTTTCTATATTATACCCCTATAAGAGAAATACAAACACACACACACACACACACACACACACACACACAAAGACTGTAAATTTTTCAGAATTAAATGACTGCATAAGTATTATTTGAGTTCTCAGGGGGGTTACATTTTTAAATTCATGAAAATAAGACAAAAGAATATTTTGTGACATGTGATAATTATATGGAATTCAAATTTAGTTGTTCATAAATAATGCTTTCTTGGAACACAGACATACTCATTTGTTCTTGTACTCTCTATGGCTGTAACAGACCATATGACCCGTGAAATCTAAAATATTTGTTATCTGATTCTTTACATAAAAAGTTTGCTGATTTCAAATCAGACAAAGCAATGATGACCATTAAAAGGACTGGGGATGGGGCTGGAGTGGTGGCTCAGCGGTTTCGGCGCTTGCCTGGCAAGCACAAAGACCCGGGTTCAAACCCCAGCACCACGTACACAACTAAGTGTTGGAGCAACTAAGGCCATGTGAAAAACTCAATAAAGTTGTTTCTCTCTTTCTCTCTCTCACTGTCCCTCTCTCTTTAAAAAAAAAAAAAAAAAAAAAAGGACTGGGGATGTGGCTCAGTGATAAAGTGGCCCTAGTCCCCCCCCAAAAAAAATCCTTGCATTTATACCAGAATCCAATTATCCAGAGCTGAGTGCCTTTGTATGGTTTGTCCTCAACAATTAAGTCATGCATGAACTATTTAAACCTGAGATCATAAAGAAACTATAAATAAGAAATTTTTATTTTTATTAAAAATTTCTTGAATTTGGAAATATTGTACGACTCCAGTGCAGTGTGTCTAGCTTGCAATCTGATTTAGAACATGAATATACTATACTATACTCGTCATGCTTCAACTGTAAAACTGTTGTTGTTATCATGGTGGGCCTAAAAATGTTATTTTGTAAAGTACTTTATATTCATATTATATATGTACATGTGTGTATATTTATCATCAGAATTTATCACAGAAAGTACATTGTTTCAGTGACATTAACAGCTTTGGACTATAAACTCTTTGAGGGAATGTCTTCTCATTTAACTTTTGATCATGTCCTTCTAGAGTGTGAACCATACAATGGCCACTTAGTATTCATTGACTTTACCTGCATTCTTCACTTCTTTTTTTTTTTTTTTTTTTTTGGTGAGGGTGGGGAGTGGGGATGAGGTGGTACTGGGAACTGAATTCAGGGACACTTAACCACTGAGCCACATCACCAGTCCTTTGTCTTTTATTTTGAGACAGGGTCTCCCCAGTTGTTTAGGACCTCACTAAGTTGCTAAGGCTGGCTTTGAACTTGCAATCCTCTTGCCTCAGCCTCCTGCACTGCTGGGATTATGGGCATGCACCATGATGTCCAGCTTTACTTCTTGACTTTTTCTTGCCCTCCTGATTTTCAGAGCCTGGATGGAATATTGAGTAATTCATTTATCTCGTCGCTGCCCTGTGGAGGTGCATATTTAAACTCTCCCAGAAAGATGATGCTCTCTGAAGTTTTAAAGTCTTCTCTCAAGCCACATGGACTCCCATGCAGTATTTCTGATTGGGAGTATTATGACAAAGGCCAAAATTGACCAGGAGCTCACTCTCTGCAGCCTATCAGTAACATAGATTGTTAATATCAATAGCTGAAACCACCGGAGAAGGAGCCTGCTATTGTTCAGGAGCCCAATTCTAAACCCAAATCTTTGCAAAAGAAGGGGATCTCCAACCATTTTGTGGGAAAAATAAGTCCATTTTACCAGATTTAGAGGAAACAAATGAATACTGTGAACAAAAATTCCTAAACTATTATTCTTCCATACTTATATACATCTATTTTGATAATATTTATAGGCTAATGCAGGGGCTGGAGCAGTAGCCCAGCTGTTCTGGTGCTTGCCTGGCATGTGTGAGGATGCAGATTCAAACCCCAGCACCATGTGCACAACAAAGTGTCAGAGCAACGAAGGCCACATGAAAAGCTAAGTAAAATTGATTCTCTCTTTCTCTTTCTCTCTCACTGTCCCTTGTCTCTTTAAAAAAATAATAATATTGCAAAAGTGTCAAGCATAATGCTATATACTAGAGACAACAGAAAGATCACAACTTGGCCTTTGTCCCCATGATCTTTCAATCGAGGGGAGGCAAACTGTTACAAACAGTTCATGAAAAATGTGTTGAGGACTGCAAGGCACAGAAGGGAGCATAAGGCAGAGAATGCTCGATCAGAAAGGTGGGGTTTGAAAAAGGCTTCACAGAAGAGGCGCTTTGATTGGGTCTTGAAAACTGAGCCAGCTTTGGGGTAAAGTGGGTGGGTAAGGTGGGATCAGAAGTAATTTATAAGCAGAGAAGCAGCAAAAACAACCAAAAAATGTGGACTAGCCTAGACTGTAAGGCTTAGTGATTCACATTGGCTCTAGTGTAGGTGTTTGGGTGGAGGTTGGGGGTGATAGAGAAATGAGACTGAGAGAGAAGCCCAGATGGCTGGAGAACTCAGCACTCATCAGGAGCAGCAGCCAGATTCTCAAGGTCCTGTGAGGATGCTCAGAAATTGGGACTAACTCCTAGAGGCAGTGAGAAGAAATGGAGGCGGCACAAGAGTAACACAATCTCCTGGTTCGAAAGGGCATTCTGGCTGAGGCGCAGAAGCGGGAATGAAGGAGCACAGAGCAGGCCCCTGGGCCCCTCTCGTTAGAAAATCCCCGTGCAAATTTAGACACCAATGTAGGACTGGCTATGAAAGGTCTCAAGGAGTAAATCTGGACAAGTGAGTGGCAGGGGAGAGGGCAACAGAGAGGAAATGTAAAGTTGAGTCCTAGGTTTTAGGTTTGGTGACTGGGTAACCAGAGGAGCTATTCTCCAGGAAAAGGAATAAAGGAAGAGCAACAGCATCTTCTTCATTTAAAACAAAAATAAAACAAAACAAACAAACAAACAAAAACAGTAAAAAGAAATCAGTGGCCTCTTGATTATATTCTAGGCTAGAAAAATATATCAAATGAAGTTGTGCTTTAGGATGCTTTGGAAAATCCTTTTTCTGTCCTTGTGACTTTTGAAGATCATGGGTGAGGTTATCATGTCAAAGATAAAGTTACTTTAAATCTGTCTTGCAAAAAGATGGACTGTAGATAAATAAAATGGAGAATGCCAATATATTTAATTTTTAATCTATTCTCTGTACATATATAAAGACATATGGGGGACCTTTCTGAAAATCTTTTGTGAGGTTTGAGGGGATCATTCATGTATATACCTTTTCAACAACTAAATTCTGAACCCATCAAAAGGGGGGGAATGTAATGTTGGTTTGGGCAATAATTATTTAGATTTGACCATAAATGTGAAAGCAATAGAAGCAAAAATAGATGAATGAAATTAGAGCAAAATAGAAAGCTTCTACACAACCAACGAAACAACAGAGTGAAGAAACACCTATGAATTGAGAGGAAATATTTTCAAGCCATGTATCTAATAAGGGATTAATATCCAATATGTATATGTGTATAGCTCAAACAACTCTATAGAAAGAAAATAAATAATCCTGTTAAAAATGGAGAACAGACCTGGCCAGACATTTTACAAAATACTAATGGCCAACAGATATATGAAAAATGCTCAACATCACTAATCCTAGGGAAACACATATAAAACTATAATAAGATGCCACCTCACACCGGTCAGCATGGTTCTGACCAAAACAAACAAACAAACAAACAAACATAAAAGGTAGAGAACAAGTGTTGTAAGGATGTAGAGAAAGGGGAACCCTGTACATTGTTGATGGGAATATACATTAGAATAGCCACTATGAAAACAGCATGAAATTTTCTAAAAAAAAAAAAAAATTTTTTTTTGACTCAGCAATCTCATTTTCAAATTCCAAAAGACTTCAAATCAGTATGTGAAAGAGATGTCTGTGCTCCCATGTCATTGCAGCAGTATTCACAACAGGCAATTATGGCATTACCTAAGTGTCCACCAACAGATGAATGGACAATGTGATATATGCATCTCCCCCCAACTCTCTCTCACACACACACACACACACTTTAAAAAGATAGAAATTTTGTCTTTACAACAAAATGAATGGAATTGGAGAGCATTATGCTAAATAAGCCAGGTATAGAAAGCCATCTACCTCATGTTCTCATTTATATGTAGAATCTAAAACAATTGAACTCAAAGAAGCAGAGTAGAATGGTAATTACCAGAAGTTGAGGTAGGGGGAAGAGAGAAATGGGAAGATGATTGTCAAAATGTACAGAGTTTCACTAAGACAGAAGAAACTAGGTCAGAAGAAATAACTATTTTTTTAACTTTAATATATATTTGCACAGCATATTTTTTTAACTTTAATATATATATAATATATATTAAATAACAATGTATTGTACATACCAAAACTGCTAGGAGTAAATTTCAAATGTTATCACCACAAAAAATAGGTATTTGACCACTGAACTATATCCCCAACCCCTTTTGATTTTTTTAATTTTTGAGACAGGTCTTAGTGAGTAGCCCAGGCTGTCCTCAAACTTGTGATCTCCTCCTCAGCCTCCTTAGTCATTGGGGTTCCTGGTGTGTGTCACAAAGCTCTCCATTACAAGCATTTTAACAATAGTTGTCTCTCACTCTATTCCCAATTTTCCCTCTCCAGAGACAACCATGTCCAATTTTTTGAGCCATTTCTTCTAGAATTTACCTCCATATTTCTAAATTACAGGTTAAGTGCTACTTCTTGATTTCCTCCCCATTCTATTTAGTATTTCCTAGCTATTACCTACTATGGAATCTCTTTAGATCTCTAATCTTCACTTTTCATTTTCCTTCATCTTTCCAAAATAGATCATTTATTGGAGCAGTATTCATAACAGCTAGGATATGGAATAAGCGTAGCTGCCCAACAATAGACAACTGGGCAAAGAAAATGCTAAGAATAAACCAACAGGGCCAGACGTGGTGGTGCACACCTGTAATCCCAGTGACTTGGGAGGCTGAGGCAGGAGGATTGTGAGTTCAAAGCCACCCTCAGCAACTTAGCTAGTGAGACTCTGTCTCAAAAAAAAAAAAAAAAAAAAAAAAAAGGGCTGGAGATACGGCTAAGTAGTTAAGTACACCTGGGTTCTATTCCCAGTACTCCCCGCCCCCCAAAAAAGAATAAACCAAAGGAGGAAAGCAGAGCAGAGAGATGGGAAAAGCACAAGAAAGAATGATGACATTGTTGGAAACTCAGTTAGAGCTATGCTTGAGACTTCCCAAGTATTAGGCGGTCAATTCCATTGGGTCTGTCACTTGTATTTATTATGATCTTACAAATTACTTTATTTATTTATTTTTAAAGAGAGAAAGACAGAGAGAGAGAGAGAGAGAGAGAGAATCACTTTTTATTGAGTTTTCCACATGGCTTTCGTTGCTCTGACACTTAGTTGTGTACGTGGGTGCTGGGGTTTGAACCCATGTACTTGCGCATGCCAGGCAAACACCATAACCACTGAGCCTCCGCTCTAGCCCTTGATCTTACAAATTACTTTAAAACATTATTTACAGATTGCTTCTACTGTACTTTTTTTTAATATTAATTTTTTCTTTTATTTCTTTTTTTATTATTTTTAATAGAAGTATATAGAGATACAATTGAGGGGAAAACATTATCAAACCAACAGTAATCAATGTATATATACTTTGTTATCCAGGGGTAATGCCAAAACATGGATGACCACCTTGGGTTTCACCTTAGTCATTCAGGTTCAGACTTCCACAAAACTTTATGAAAACCCTTACCACTTTAGTACTTTTAAGATACGTTCTAGAAATTGCCAGTTATTACATGAATGACACAGTGAAATCTAATGATAGAGCTACTTTAATACAGTATCATTTACCAACTATCATTCTTAGCTTTCACTTTTCCTATTATATCATACTTAAAGCTCAAGGTCACTGTTTCTATGATTTATTTTATACATCATGCATTTCTTTCTGTATTACAGTTTACTGAAATGCAGTCACTTTAGTTCTTATTGTCCTTTAAAGAGCTCAAATTCACATTTTAATTCAAATTTTGTCATTAACATAGTGCTTTATCCTAACATTCTCTCTGCCCAGTGCATCTCAGTGACATATGCAAAGTCAAATCACCTTCAACATGTAGAAATCCTTGCTTTTCACCTTCCTTGAAGGCAAATAATCACCAAAATCAGAATTTTAAACTGTAGGATGATTGTCCTTCTAATTGTTCAGAGAGACAATGAACCTTCTCTCTCCCTCCTTAATCTACATGATGAAATGGGACAGATGAGCACACGTGGAGATCTCCGATCGTGAATGTATTCCATATATACACGATGGTAAAAAGAAAAAACAGAAAAAGATGTTTCTTGTTTGTTTGTTTTTACTTTCTTTGGTAACTTATTCCACTGGTCTAAAACCACCTGGGAGTTAATTTTGGAAAATATTGCTAAATAAATACTATTAGTAACGTAGTGTTGAATACTAGCCACATGCCAGGCTCTATGCTATGTTCCTTCTAAAAGCATTTCCTCTTCATTTAACCCTTGTATAGACAAAGAAAAAGCAGCGGCCTACTCTGTAAAGAATATTACAATGTCATATCTCAGCAATGTCGGTGATAAGCGACCTCAATTCCCGTATACATTTTTTACTGTGGTGATTAAAGTTGTATACATTACAGATAATGATTGTGCCATTACATTGTTTTTACACTCCTACTTTTCAACTTTCGCTACTGAGGCAGATTTCCCAAGGCTCTGACTTTTTCAACATTTAGTCTGATTCATACTGTAAGAGGGAGAGGTAGCATGGAAACAGAAAGATACATTCAACACCCATCTTAGTAGCACCTGCAAGGAAATCACCTCCAACATGTGGAAACTGTTGCTTCACACCTTCCTTAAATGTGAAAATATCACCAATAAAGCTGAAACCAGAAACAGTTATTTGGTATAGATGCTAGGATAAAATGGAGAATATGGCAAGCATAAGGAAATACTTTAAGATATCTAAATAGTCCCCAACCTGAATCCACGTATGGCTGGGACTTTGGCAGCCATGTTTATTTTTATTTATTTATTTATTTTAAAGAAAGAAGGACAGTGAGAGGGAGAGAAAGACAGAAGCAATTTTTATTTTATTTTTCATGTGACTTTCATTGCTCCGACACTTTGTTGTGTATGTGGTGCTGAAGTCTGAACTTGTGTACTCACGCATGCCAGGCAAGCGCCATACTGCTGAGCCACCGCACCAGTCCCTGGCAGCCATGTTTAAACTGTTATTTGAATGGGTTAAGGGAAGACATATCTGTGCTATACCAATCAGATCCTCTCAGGAATTTAGATTGATTGATGTTAGTCTGCATGGATGGCAAGCTGAGTCAAGAACATATAAACTGGGGCTGGAGCTGTGGCTCAGCGTTTTGGGTGCTTGCCTGGCAAGCACGAGGACCTGGGTTCAAACCCCAGCACCATGTATACAACTGAGTGTGGAACAACGAAGGCCATGTGAAAAACTAAATAAAGTTGTTTCTCTCTTTCTCTGTCTCTCTCACTGTCCCTCTCTCTTTAAAAAAAAAAAAAAAAACATATAAACTTGGGTTCTAAGGATGCACCATGTCTGGCCCTATACTCACCAAGCAGTGAAAATGGTCACCTGAGAAATAATCAAAAAGGGAGGTCCAAGCCCACAGGGCCCTGAGGGGAGCAAGGCAGACAAAGACTGAAGAGCAGGCACCAGCGGGTGGGGTTCTCTCTTTAAATACTTCAGAACCAGAACCAGACTCTGGTCTGAACCCAGGGAGGGTTTTCTGGGAGAGTCTCCTGATTCCCTATGGTAAATTTCTCTTTTGTGTTTAGTTTGAGTAGGTGTCAATTATTTATAAACAAATGATTTCTAAACTAGTCAATAAGAGAGTGGTTCTTATTTCAGGTTGAATATTAGAACGAACTGAAGAGATTTTTAAAAACATATGTCCTGCCCATGTAATCCCAACTCAGCAGATCTGGGGTAGGGCTGAAATAAGATGAAATTTTAAAACATTCAACCTGAGAACTATGGCACATGGAATGGCAATTGGTAGAGAGCAGAAAGCTAGGCATTAAAGGAAAAAGGACATTTCTGATTAAGATACTAATGGCAAATAGGAAAGAAGGAAGCACAGGATGCAAGACGTGTACCATTTCCACAAAGCTGCATGTTATAATGACTAATTTTAGTGGTTAGTTTCATGGTGAATAAATTGTGGTCCACCTCAATCATCTGTCTTAACAAGAATTTTAAGGTTCCAAGGGGTCGAAATATTCATGTTTTATTGATTCACTTATCAACAAACTATACCCTGCACCTTTAAATCATCTTGCTATGCAGAAACAACAAGTCTTTAAAAAACATTATTTAGGGGTTGGGGATTTAGCTCAGTGGCAGAGTGCTTGCCTAGCATGTGCAAGGCCCCGAGTTCGGTCCTCAGCCCTAAAAAAATAAAATAAAATAAAATAAATAAAAAATAAAAAACGTAATTTAGCTGGACAATTATAGGTTGTGATGAGTTAGAGTGGGCACAAATGAAAATAAGACATGGGTGTGTGCAAAACAGGCAATTATGTGAGAATTTAGTACAGAAATTCTCCCCTGTACTGAAAGAAAATGTGTACAATAGTTTATTGCATTCATCTGACAGCAAGATTAACACCCAAATTATGGAATAAACTATAAGTGAACTACAAATGAAATCACCCTGTTAGTTTGACCAAGGAATTTATCTCAGGTTTAGAGCATAGATCTTTTTTAAGGCAGATGAGAAAAATCACTGTAATATTTATTTAAAAAATTAAACAATAGAAGAAGGAAATTTATAGTATTCTATTGTATAGAAATGGATCTTTTTAAAACTACATGTTGTGTTTTAGAAGAAGTGGAAGTAAATAAAGATATGGTTAACTCTCTTTTAAATCCTGGAATGAATTCTCCACTAGTCAATGGATTGGGGTCTAAAAGACACAGTAAGATTAATATATAACAGCATTGGTTTCAAGAAATTGACAGAGAAAAATAATCTAATTTTAAACTTAGAAACCTCTCCATATAATAGATGCAAATTTGTCCATGAGCAGAAATTTAGTACCACTTTATATTAAGGTCCAAGAAATTTCTGTCAAAATGACTGCAGGATTGTGGCGGGTAGGTACTTACATCCTTTCTAAACACTTCACGAACTTGCTGCTAACAGTGCATTATGACACCAATCTGCATATTATACAGTCAGAGTCCCTAGCACTGAGTCCTCTACTTCTCAGGTCAACTTAATTGCTTCAGATCCTTTGCATGTAGCCAGCCCTACGTGTTCCAAAAAGGATGAATAAGTGTTGAGTGAAACATAATGAAAGGGAAATTTAATCACTACCACACATTTATGACATTGCTCTGGACAAATAAATGATCTTACCTTTTTGAAATCTGCCTTCTTGACTAAAACTGAGACTCACCCAAGTCAAATACAAAGGAAGATACTAATGACAGTTTTGAGATATAAGTATGTGGTTTAAGGCTATAGATGGCAGAACCACAATTAAATACTCCATTTCCTCAATAGTTTGTTCTACAAATGATGTAATAATAATAGCTAACATTCGTTGAACCCATTATATATCAGACATCATTCTCATATATTATATTATTAATTTGTTTAAACCTCAGAATAATCTCTGAAATAGGTACTATTATTCTTTGCACTTAGCTAAGCACTGCCACAGAAAGGTTAAGCAACTTACCCAAGGTAAAGCAGCTGGAAGTCGTAGGGCCAGGATACACACCCAGGCCAACTGTGGCTTCTGATCAACTTTTAACCTCTATCTGTATCGCCTCTTAAATGCAGTGCTCATACATCTTTTCGCCTCTCTCCTTTTAGTCTCTGAGTATTGCTGGACTAATGAACATGTCCATAAAGGGCCAAACTCACAATAGGTGCTTGCTTGTCCCCAGTAAAGCCTCTATAGAGCTTCCCTTAATTCCCACATATCAAAGCTGCTTGTTACTGGAAAATCCAAAGTTACAGATACTGGTACGTGCTCCACCTTTAGTCAGCCACGTATACCTGAAAAAGCCTCTCAAGGCCTCAATTTCATCGTTCCATCAAGAGAACCACTGAGACCACTTTCCAATTCTATGAAGGACTTTGAAGAAAAGATCCCAAGCCTCTTCTACAATTTCCCACTTTATCAGGCCTTATCAGCACCTCCTTTATTGAGCTTATAATCAGCTCCAGGCAGGTGAATTAGTTCTGGTGAAACTGTTAGGATCATAAAGGAAAGTCCACTGCTTGCTTCAGGACTGGAAAGATGAAAATCAGAAAATCACCCAAGGACTAAAGCATGCAGGAAACTGCACTGATGACTATCTTCTTTTTTAATTTTGAAAAAAAAATTAAGTGCAGAAAGTACAGAGGAAAACATAACAGACACTATTTCTATATTTTCTTTTCTTTGAGAGGGAGAGAGAGAGAGAATATCGATTTTTATTTAGTCTTTCATGTGGCCTTTGCTGCTCCGACACTTCGTTGTGTACATGGTGCTGGGGTTCAAACCCACATCCTCACGCATGCCAGGCTAGTGCCATAACTGCTGAGCCACCGCTCCAGCCCATTTCTATATTTTCTTTTCTCTTTTGTACATATAAGAAAATATGTCAAGTTGTCAGGCATGTTGGTGTGTTCCTATAATCCCAACTATTTGGGAGGCCAAGGTGAGAGGATTATGAGTTTGAGTTTGAGGCCAGCAATTTACTAAGACCCCATCTCAAAAAAAAAAAAAAAGTTGAATAACCCCTATTGCAATTCTTTCTGCAGTGACTACTATCAAGAAATTGGTATTCATCCTTCTAGTCTTTTAAAAATATATAGTCTATGTTGTACAAATTGTTTTTTTTTTTTTTTTAAGAGGGGACAGTGAGAGAGAGAGAGAGAAAGAAGCAACTTTTATTTAGTTTTTCATGTGACTTTCATTCCTTGGACACTTCATTGTGTACGTGCTGCTGGGGTCTGAACTCGAGTACTCGCACATGCCAGGCGAGCAATGCAGCTGCCGAGCCACCGCTCCAGCCCCTGTTGTACAAATCTTAAACATGAAGTACAGAGAGCCTCTAAAGCACACACCTGGAAGTGTGGCTATTCAGCTGCATGCTTACGCCTTTCCACATGTAAATGGATGCTGTCAGAGGGCTCTTCAAAATTACGGTACCAACTTATTCTCCCATTAGCAGTATCAATTCCTACTTCCTCACATGTTTACAACTCCAATTTTTGTTTTGCCAAACTGATGGGTAAGAGTGGTATCACATTTCTGTATTAAATTTTATTTCCTTGATGACATAAAGTTGAACACTCAGATTTCTACTTCTAAAAATTATCAGTTCATATAATTTGCCCATTTTTATATTTGTTAATTTGTGGGTTTTCCTTACGTATTATGATGTGAATATTCCTAACTTCTTAAGACTAGAAGGTCATAGGTCAGAAGAGTCTCTAAGTGGGCCTGCCTGTGCCAAGGGGACACCCAAGCCACTGATTGGTTCCATGGCTGAGTCCACCTTGAAGCTACAGAAAGGGTGAAGGTAACTATTCTAGGGGGAACAGCTAACTGGTTACTCATCTGAGTGGGGAGGTTGCGGACAGTGTCCTCCAGTTGCCTGTCAGTCATTTTCCTAGCAACTGTCCTAGATGCTATTCTCCATCTCTGTTTCCTAGTCAGGACAGAGAAATATAAATCAGTCAATTCACATCACTGACAGACTCACAGAATGAAGAAGAAAAAGTCCGGATGCTCTTGAGTTTTCAAAGAAAGGCCTAGAAAAAGATAAAATGATTTTAAACTATTTCTTCTCAGCTTACAAAATGTTAAAGGAAAGAACAGATAAAACTAAGCTGAACAGGCATAAGAAAAGGATATTTAGCTTTATTTCTCCGCACCTCCATTTTTTTTTCCTGAGAGAGAAGGGAAAATATGTTTGCTGTCTTTGACTTAGGGCTAACCAGAAATAGCCTACAATTAGAAACAACAGATGCAAAAATCTCATCTTGTACGGAGGGAGTGAATCTACAGAACAGGCTCCCTCCCCAAGAGTACTTTAATATGTAGATCAGGAGACTGCTTCATGGTGCCACTTTCTCAGTGGAGAAGAGCCATGCACCCTACAGAGGTTTAGAAAGAAAACAATATATGAAAGGCAGCTTTACTCTCTTTGGATTTTCTTGAAATGATGATCTCATGCCAAGCTTCAACCCTTAAAATGAATTCTTTTTGATTAATGACCTTTATTCTGTTAAAAAAATAAATGACTAAAGTGTGTGTTTATATATGCAGAGATATATATTACACATATGCATGTGTGTCTCACTTGTGTTTGTGTGTATATATCAAGAGTGGAGGAGCCAGCTGTTTTAGCCATTTATATTGAGGGGATGGGTGGATAATACGGTGAATTTTGCTGAAAAGAAATTATGGGAGAGAATTTGATATCCTGGATATTTGAAGAAGACAAGAGTCAAGGGGCAAGTGTGGAAATAAACTTAGAAACCAGTTTCTTGCTTCTAGAACAGTTTTAAAAGTAAACATATAATGAGCAATATATAGGTCAGGCCATTGCTATTGTTTTATTGGCTTGCTTGCTTGATTTTGTTCCTAAGTTGATTTCTCTTGTACAATTCAATTGGAAAATAAGAATGAATACCGTATTGTAAGGTCTCTTTCCATCAAAATCATCATCTTCAGCAAACTTTCCTCTGATACTGTCAACAACAGGTTTGGGAAATTGACAGTCTTTCCCTTCCCAGTTATTCCCAGTAAATTGAAAACTACAAACCTAGAAATTATCACTTGAATAATTCAAAATAACTGATTGTAAAGTCAGCCAACCTCTGTTATTAGTAGATTCGTTGAAAGGCTGGGAAGCCTCCTGGATAAACTACTGTTAAGTGACCATGTGGGTTCCATAAGGGGAAATGACTGCAGTGCTGTACATGCGGAAGCTGTCTAAGCAATGTGGCCCAGGAAATTGCAGAACCCAATTGTGGCACTAATTAGTAGATTTGTGGATGCATGAATACTAGTCAGAAGAGCTTGTACTTAAACAAAACATTCTGAGTTACCACATAGAACTTGATGAAATAGTCCAACTGGTATAGAAAAATGTGCAGCAACATGTAACCTTTAATTTTTTAAATTTAACTTTTAAATAAGTCTAGATCCATTCAGGCAGTCACAAGGCCAAAGCTGTTATTCTTTAGAAGAACTATTCCATTTACATAGTTAGAGTTATTTCTCTAAATAAAATCTATTTTTCTGAGTCTTGATTTGAAGTTTTTTGATCCTAAATTAGACTAACCAAATTACAGTAGAAAATGCAAGAGATACCTACTAGTGCTGGCATTAAATGCTCCAGACTCAATATGGAACCTGTACATCTAATTCTATCCTTTCAGAAACATTGCCACCAGGCTGAGCTACCCCATATTTTTGCCGCATTTGTAGAGTTAATGAAGAAACTTAATTGCTGCCGAAGAGCTAAACTGAAAGAGCAGAAAATGGCAACCCGTATCACTCATTTACCACTAGTACTTTGCTGTGTTTTGATTTTATGAGAGACGTACTGTTCACATACAATACCTACCTCTTCACAGGTATGTTGTGAGTATGGGAAGTGACTCCTAGGCAGAAACTACATCTAAACCACACCAGTCAGTGTTTCTCCATCTTCCCTTTTAAGATTTGCAGCAAGCAGTTTCACAATGGTTTTGAAAAGGAAATCCATGATCTGGTGATCACAGAATCTTAGGGCTGGAGCGGTGGCTCGGTGGTTATAGTGCTTGCCTGGCATGCACAAGTACATGGGTTCAAACCCCAGCACCCACGTACGCAACTAAGTGTTGAAACAACAAAAGCCATGTGAAAAACTCAATAAAAATTGATTCTCTCTCTCTCTCTCTCACTGTCCTTCTCTCTTTAAAAGAAAAATCTTAAAAAAAAAAAAGAGGAATCTTAAAGGTCATCTCGTCTAACCTCTCACCTAGTACTGGGATTCTATCTGCTTGGGGGTTAAAAAGAAAAGCCACTTCTTTTGTATAAATGAAATGTCTAAGGCAATTTTCTTTTAATATACTCAGTGGAGGAGGAAAACATCTGGCCATCTTTTTCTTTATAAGAACTCTTTCTATACTTAAATACCATTTATTTTCTCCCTTCAATCTTCTTTTCTTTCAGTTAAATAGCTCACTTTCATCGTTCTTCAGAGATCTGATTTTCCATTCTTTTAATCATTTCAATTGCTTTCCACATCCTCTGAAAATGCAGAAGCCCAAGCTGGGAATGGTAGCTGAATGACAGCTTTGCTACTAAGTGTCCTATTAATGCAAATATGCCATACTTTTGTTAACATAGCCCAACATGATATTAGATATAAAAGTATATTTTAAAATATCTAGCTGATTCTTTACTTGGAACTTTTATAATTTTTTTCTCAACATTAACTTGTTTAAAAGTGAAAAATCATTTAAAGGGGTCTTTTTTAGGTAAAACCAGACCCTCCCTCCCCCATTATTTTAACATACTGTATCCACTGATTCTAAATCAGATTCAACCAACCAGAGATCAAAAATATTTTGGGAAAATGTCTGAACATGCACAGACTATTTTTTCTTGCCATTATTTCCTAAAAATATGGTGTAACAATTATGTACAGAGCATTTACATTGCATTGGAGAAGATTTAAAGTATATAGGAGATGTGCCAGATTATATTAAAATACTATACCATTTTATATAAGGGACTTAAGCTTCCATGAATTTTGGCACTGACCCCCCTTGGATACTAGGAATGGCTGTATTTAATTGCAGATGGCACACATAACTGGTAATGCATTGTTAGCAGTCCCAAGTTTCCTCCCAGAATTCCTGAATTCCATATGTGTATCACTGTGTTTTCTGGAACCAAACCAAAGGGAAAATATTCAGAAGCTCTCTGGAATTCTCAGCTCAAGCTGACCTTCGTTTTTTTTTTGTTTTTTTTTTTTTTTTAAGTAATTTGTGGCCTTTATGAGGTTGTGGGTCCCAGAGAATGTCTCATTCTCAGATGGGTGCATGTTTTACTCAGTGATTTGGGTTATAAGTGTCAGTGCACAAATCGGCATAATAGGCAGGGCTGGGGGAGCCGTAATGGGTCACATTACCATGGTGGCTGGACCTGATCACTCAAACCATGACGGGAATCTTTATCTTTCGGTGTTCTAGCATTCTCAGGCAGGTTCCTCCAAAGCATGGTTACAGGCCTATTTTCTACCAGGGTAGTGACCCTGGCAGACAGAGGCCCCTCTTTCCCAGTAGTTCTGGTCGTAATCTTGTGCTGAATTCTTACATGTTCAGCACGTGTTACATATTCATCCCTAACCCAATCCCCACAATTCTGCTTGGTTTGATCTAGGTTAATCGGGTACTATTTCCAAAAGGTGAGGGAACTGAGCAGGGGAGAACATGGCATTCCTCTACTCATAGCCTCTGGGAGTATCTTCATGGTGCAGTCGATGATACGCAGTATGAAATTAGGAAAGGCTTGAAGGATGGATCTAAGGGCTAGCTATGTGCTGGCTCACTGCCCACTAAAGATCTCAAACACTTAAGGATAATAGTAAAATTACCTAGCAATTCATAGGAGAAAATGTTGAAGAGATACAGTCCTTTCTATGTAATTTCAGGAAGGGAAACCTAAGAATTAGAGAAATTGCTCCCACAGATCTAAGAAGCAGCATATATTTAAAGCCTGTAATGAGTATTTCTTTGTTCCCCGGTTCTATAAAGTTCTGATCAAAATTTTGCAGTGACTTTAGGGCAACTCAGTAAAATAGGCAGAGTAGCCACACAACAAGGCTGGATAAAGGTATATGAGGCACATGGGAAGGGAAGATGGGACTGAGGGCTCCACAAGTAAGTGGGTTCCTATGGGGCTCTAGGCAGAGGTAGGATAGCTGATAGGAAGTTACCTACCTTTTGAAAGTAATTTAAAGGGTTTCTTGATGAATGTAATAGTAAAATAAATGCATTCAAGTGAACAATGATAAATCCTAAGATAGAATTTGTACTGCATTGAAATGTGGCACAGTGATTAACTTTTAAATTCTAGTTCATTTCGCTTTTTATAGTCACAGATATTCCTTTACAATTTTAAGTTGATATTTAATTTATGTCTACAGTATTCTATGTTTTAAATAATGACTTCTTGAAGATTAATATCCACTCATAGTGGTTAGAACTTGAAATAATTACAGTCTGTTTACCTTTGGTTCCTTGTTGAATCTTAAGTTAATTATAAAAATATTTGTAAGTAATAAAAATAACCTCACTGGGCAATACAGGCATTGGTATTAAAAGCAAAAGAGAACCAGGAAATTTAGTTGGATTCCCAAAGGAGTCTTTGGCTGAGAAAAGTTTGGGAAGCACCATGCTAGATGTCTCCAAATGTAATACATTCTTGGCCTAGGCACAGAAAGAGAAAGCAGTGAAGAGAGGCAGAGAGGGGAGATGGAACAACTCACTTTGTAAAGAGCAAAGTCTCTGAAGAACAGTATTGTTACTTTCTGTGGGCTCTGGAGGAAGGCAGACTAATTTATACCCAACTTTTCAACTTTCCCTTAAAGGTGGGATGGGTGAACAAAGTAATAAGACAGGACAATATCTCAGATCATCAAATTGGTGGTATAATAACTATAGCAGAAATATTTTAGAATCTATTAAACATTTAGCTTGCCCAAACAGATAAAACTGAAACACACATGCTTACCTTTAAAACACCTTTGAGTAAAATATCTTTGTAGGACATCTGCCTGTGAGTGGCTCCAGACCTACTCTCATTCCTACTCCACCTTGCCTCTGCCTTGGAACCTGGTCTGTGTGCACATCGACAGAGCTTTCCTGGGCTAGGCCACTGGGGAGAACCAGCAGGGGACTGTAGGGAGGAGAGTGGCACCCATCAGCTACTCCACCTGTGGGTGGAAAGTCTCAGATCCTGCTGGGCTATCTTGTCCACACAGCTATCCCTTTCTGTCTTAGCTGTCCCCTCACGCTCAGTCTCGGGGTGCTGATAGAGTGCCACTGCAATTGGCCCCAGAGCACTGCACAGCCTGTGAGACTTGCCAGCGCGGTGTCCACTGCACTGCAATTCTCCTGAATCATCCAAATTAAAGCATGCCACTCATTCCTGATGGGGTTCTGGTTGATACAGTACATAACGTACCAGGCTGAAGAAAAAGAAGTTAGGGTATATAAAAAGTTCTAAAGGCAACCTACACCTCATTTTATGTCTAGTTCTAACACTTAATTATTGAGATTAGAGTTGAACACAGATCAAGCACAGGCATAAGGAGATCCATGACCAAAAAAATCTTTAGTCTTCTCCCCACAACCTGGCCATGGATGCAGAGTGGGCTGGAACAAGGGCTGCTTGACTTGCTTCACACTTTCCTCAATTCCTAGCCTGTCTTTACAACTTGTCATCCTTTCTTTTCACTGGGTAGAGGTGGGACATATAGCACCAGGAAAACACTATCCAGGCAGCACTAAGCACACAGCAAGTTCACTTTGGGAAACTGATTGTACTTATTAATGAATAATAACATTATTCAATTATGGTTTAATAGAAAAATGAAAAAATGTTATAGCTCAATGAGCACCTCAAACAGCGAGAATCACGTCCTATTTATCTACTCTTCCAGTTCCCAGACAAAGCACTTAGTAGCCCCCCATTAAAACACTAAATTCTGGGGCTGGAGTGGTGGCTCGGTGGTTGCAGCGCTTGCCTGGTATGCACAAGGACAAAGGTTCAGGCCCCAGCACCCACATACACAATTGAGTGTCAGAGCAACGAAAGCCATGTGGAAAAACTCAATAAAAATTAACTCTCTCCGTCTCTCTCTCTCTCTCTCACTGTCCTTCTCTCTTTAAAAAAAATAAATAAATAAAACACTAAACTCTAAGGTTCAGTAGAATGGTAAATGCTACGGGGAGCCACTGTGGTGTGCCCTGAGTGTGCACTTTTACTATGTGCATGTGCTGTCATTCTTAACAGATCATCATTGATGTCTCTCTTAGTGGGTTTTGACCTATTTTGGTCATGGACTTCCCCTTTGAAATTATGATGAAAGCAATGTACCTGCCCAACACCAAAAGATAAATATAGGTCAGGGATTAAAGGAAAAAATTACTTTAAATCAAGATGTTTTGTATCACCCTGGAGCAGACATAATCTCTATGTAGAACAGGGTAGTGCACAAATATGCTAAGAGAAATCAGAGGAGATTCATTACAGTTCAGTCTTTATAAGGATATAACCTAAGAAATGCACTTTCTTTCTTTTTATTGTTTTAAAGAGAGAAGGACAGTGTGAGAGAGAGACAGAATCGATTTTTGTTGAGTTTTTCACATGGCTTTCATTGCTCTGCAACTTAGCTGTGTACATGGGTGCTGGGGTTTGAACCCGTGTATCTGCGCATGCTGGGCAAGTGCTGTAACCACCAAACCACTGCTCCAGCCCCAGAAATGCACTTTCTTTTCCCAAACTCCCAACTTCTGATAGTGAATACCTACAGCTGTTGATGATGATGATAGCTCCTACCCCGAATCAGACATGGCACTGTTTTATATAATCTAACTCATTAAACCCTTGCAACATCCTTATTAGGTACAATACTATAGGCTGAGTAGTAAAAATGCTTGAGATCAACTGTGTTTTGATTTGGGAACTTTCTGGGTTTCAGAACATTTACATATACATAATGAGATATCTTGGGGAATTGGACCTACATGTAAACATGAAATTCATTTGTTTCATATATACCTTCTACACATTGAGTGAAGATAATTTTTTTTTTTAGTATAGGGCTTAAACCAGGGCCTTACACATGCTAGGTAAGTAATGAGTTATATCTCCAGCCCTTTTGATTTTATTTTGAGATAGGGTCTTGCAAAGTTGCCCAGGATGACTTCAAACTTGCGATACTCCTGCTCTGCCTCCTGAGTAGCTGGGGATACAGGTGTGCACCACTGTGTCCATCTCTGAAGATAATTTTATACAATTTATACAGCATGCCTCCATTTTTACTTTGACCTGTCATGTGAAGTCAAGTGGAATTTTCCACTTGTGGCATCATGTCGGCTTAGGGTTGTATAAGGCCAGCACATCCAAAATGGCCCAGTCTCTGTTCTGAATCTGTCTTGGGCTGTGTGTCAAATATTAGAGATAAAGAGATGAGTAGGATAGGGTACCCGGCCTCAAAGAGCACAGATTTGTTGGCAAAGACAAATTACTATGAAATTTACTGTAACGCTTTGTGGTGCCCATGAACAGAGTCTGTGAGATGAGGCCTGGAAAGCTCATCAAGTGTCATCCCTGGGACATGCAGATTGGGAGGGATGGTTTGCTAGATCTACTTGGCTATTCTAACAATACCTGAGTGGCCTTTAGAACATAAAACCATAGATTACTTAAGAACCACCAAAGCAGCACTGTGAGCAAACTACATGTAATTTACTGATGTGTTGAACACTTATAAATTACAGCATGTACCACTGTAGGTGTGGTTTTATGGTCCTCTAAGAGGTTAGGAAACTCTTCTAGGCCTTGGTGACTGGAGATACCTGTCCTAGCTCTTTTCCTCAGCTTCTTTCCTGTTGCTTCTAGCTGTCTTTGTAGCTTCTCAGACCACAGTGGCCTGCCCTGTTCATTGGGGTCTCCTGACTCTTTCTGCATGTTTTCTTAGCATCTAAATGTCATGGATGAACATCAAGTTTGATCTCATCTCTGCTCCTACTTTCACCATCTGGGTACAGTGCATCACTTTCTCTGATGCAGGGCTTGGTTTCGCTGGTGCTTTCTTGTTTGTATGTGCCTCTGTCTGGCAGGTCTTCCAGTCCTCTGAGGATACCACCCTTAGCTGCCAAGGTCTCAGATTCAATTCCCTGTGAGATCACAAGCCAGGATTCAGCTCAGCATCTGGTACATAATAAGCCCCCAGTAAAGGTTTGCTGGAGGATGAAGGAACATATGCTCACATCTTCACATCTGCACAAGGCCTATCCTCAGCTGCCCTGTCAGCAATGCCCAGCCGCCAAAGAATGACTGACTATCCAGCCTGTAGCTGGTATTAATCTTACCCAGTATACTGCATCCCCCCCAACCTGCTCCTCCTCCCAGATTCCATCATCTCCCGGGGAGTTCTTGTCTTTGAGTTATCTTGTCTTTCTGCTCTTCTTGGAGGCAAACTGCTTCTGTCCTGAATGCTGCTGGAAACAAGATGTGTTTTCCCCTCGGAGTTCTAGAACCCCTTTCTGAAGTCAATGGCCAATGTTATTAAAACCATGTGTCTAGCAAACATCAAAATTACCTGTAAATGTGGTAGGGGGACACAACACTGTTCAAATCTTACAACTGTTTTTCTAACTTTCTCTCTTAACACGTGAGACTACATGACCATGTGGATTTGGGTAAATATATTTATGAGAGTGAGGATGCATGTGCCAAGGTACTGGAGTGGCAGAATATACTTTCAGAAAACAGTTTCTCCTATATAATTTTATTTATCCGTCTGCCAGAAACTGCACAGGATAAGAATGCAGCACACTTCTGGGTGGTTTTGGAAGTGCCACCAATGCACAATCTGGGAACTCCATTTTCTTCCCAACTGCACACCTTTTAGCAGTGGTACAGGGATTTCTCCAGCTCTGTATTTAGTTACTTTTCCACTAGGCCTACAAACCTGGAGAATTTCAGAGGCAGTCCGTTGCACTACAAAACATATACTTTAACCAACCCTCTTCAACCACCTTTCAAGGTGATATCTGACAGCATCCCTGGCAATTATGCAAAGCCAATATCTCAGGAGCTCTGCTTGCAGGCACCCCTCCTCTCACCCCCACATTCAAATCCCAGCACACTTCCTCACATACCTCTAAGTTCACAGTGGCTCTCTCTATTTAAGTCTATACTGGAGGTTCGGAATTGTCCCAAGAAGAAGCAGGAAGACTGACCTTTCAACAAAACACATCTATGGTCAGTTAATCAAAACACAGAGTATCAATGATGTGCAAAACACAGAGAATGGTATACAACATCAGACATGTAGGCATCACCCCTCAATATAAGCTTGTAACTTAGAAGAAGAGAAAGGCTTTGTACTGAAACAGATACTCAATAATATAGGGCTACAAATGCTGACTGCCAGTAGGAGAAGGCAAGAGCAAAGGAGAAGATGGGGAAAAACACTTCAGTGAGGAGTTGGAATGGGAAACAGGCAATCAGTGTGGCCAAAATACAAGTGAGAAGTTCCTACTGCAAGGCTGGATTGACTGTCAAAATCCCTGAGTGAAATGATGGAATGTGCTATAATCCTTGCAAACTGCTGCTCTGATTTATTTTGGACCTTCAAGATATCATGCCAATTTTTCAGAGACATAGATAAAGCAATTCTCAAGTTCATATGGAACAGGAGACCCAGACTAGCCAAAACACTACTCTACAGAAAGGAAGAAATAGGGGGTATCTCAATCCCTGACCTGAAATTATATTACAGAGCTGTAGTAGCAAAAACAGCATGGTATTGGTATCAAAACAGAACCGAAGACCAGTGGAACCGATTAGAAGATCCTGAGACAAACCCTCATATCCTTAACTATTTGATATTTGATAAAGGGGGCAAAAGTATAGTGAGGAAGAAAGATAGCCTGTTCAACAAATGGTGTTGGACAAACTGGACAGCCATTTGTAGACAACTGAAGCTGGATCCTTATCCTTCACCATGCACAAAAATTAAATCAAAATGGATCAAAGACCTGGATATTAAGCCAACAACTTTAAATTTACTAGAAAAGAAATCGGGTCAACACTACACCTTATAGGAGTCGGTAGCTTCTTCCTTAACAAAACTCCTATGGCGCATGCTGTAAAATCAAAATTAAATGAATGGGATGCAATTAAACTAAAAAGTTTCTGCACAGCTAAAGATCTAGTCAAGAGCATCAAGAGAGAACCTACATAATGGGAGAAAACCTTTGCCTGCTACACCTTGGACAGAGGGCTAATATCCAGAATATATAGGGAACTAAAGAAACTAAAGTCCAAACTTGCAAATAATCCAATCGATAAATGGGCTAAAGAACTCAAAAGGACCTTCTCTCCAGTGGAAGTCCAGAAAGCCCACAAATATATGAGAAAATGCTCTACATCATTAGTTATAAGGGAAATGCAAATCAAAACTTCCATGAGATACCACCTCACTCCTTTTAGAGTTGCAAAAATGAAAAACACAAACAACGATAGATGCTGGAGGGGCTGTGGGAAAAGAGGAACACTATTACACTGCTGGTGGGACTGCAAACTGGTTCAGCCACTATGGAAAGCTGTATGGAGAATCCTCAAAAAATTAAGGATGGAACCACCTTACGACCCAGCTATCCCACTCCTGGGAATTTTCCCAAAAGACTTAGAATCAGCGTATTATAGCGATGTGGCTTCATCAATGTTTATAGCA